>BRDA01020731.1:0-16226 GCA_036984385.1 Crenuchus spilurus
TATAAACATATTCTGGTTTGTTTACTTGTTTGTTTACTAAATAATTACAGATGTGTTTATTCATAGTTTAGATGACTTTAGTATTAATCTACAGTACAGAACATTTTTAAATCATGAAAAAACACTGAATGTCCAGAAAGTGTGTCCAAACTTTTGACTGGTACAGTGTATTTAAAAATGTGAGATTTTTTCCCCACATTGCTTTAGTTATGCCAAGCTTAAGGATTCATGTTCAGGTTAGTATTTGCCAAGCAGTGATTGGTCTCTGTAGACCTCCATATTCAGAATGTAAATTATAATACCTGAATGGCCAGAAGGTGTCCAAACTTTGACTGGTAATGTAATTATGAATCAGTTTATTTTATTTTATGCATTTTCATTATATATTTAAAACATACAAAATGAATTGTAAAAAAGTAATATCTCTTAACATAAGCCATAAAACATCATATAAAATTTAGATGGATCAGGTGTCTGTCACTTTGTGAAATCCTGGTCTATATTTTTCCAAAGTTAAAGCATTAAAATGATTTTAAAAGGCCTGAAATGTAAAATTATTTGGTCAATTATTTTATATTTAGAAGATAATCATGTCAAATAGGAATGTATTGTATGCCCCCGCGAGGTTGTGTGAAGTGCCATTGGGATCATTTCCAATAGCCGGCGGAGTTAAGCTAGGTTTATACTTCATGCATGTCCATTGGTTCCCTATTGCACACGAGGTCGTGCACATCTCCATTTTTTAAACTTTGCATGTGCCACGTTTCAGCAGAATGGACGAATTTAAAGGAGCTCTTGAAGGATACTTTTGTGATACATCTATGAGAGATCATAAAGATACACAGATGCTTCAAAATTAAAAAGACGTGTGCATCTGTTACAATAAAAAGAAAAAGAATTATATATAAGCAACAGTGTTGTTACTATTCTTATAAATAGTGTTTACAGAATTATAAGTATAAACAAAAAAATATTGTTATATTGTTATACTTACACATATATACAATATATCAGTTTTGGGTATATTTATAGATAAAATTATAGTATCATGCTTCAATTATTGTATAAATGCATGTTTACACAAATATATATATATATATATATATAAAATAACAACTTTTAGAAGCTATGGAGAAACAAGATGGCCCAAATGGCAGCACGGTGGCTTAGTGGTTAGCACGTTCACCTCTCAGCACTGAGGTCTTGGGTTCGAGTCTACATCTGAGTGGAGTTTCCATGTTCTCCCCGTGTCTGCGAGGGTTTCCTCCGGTTTCCTCCCACAGTCCAAAAACATGGAGATCAGGTGGATTGGTTACTCTAAAATTACCCTGGTGTGTATGTATGTATGTATGTATGCCCAGATATGGTTGGCACTCTGTCCTGGGTGATCCCCCTAGTGCTCGATGCAGTCCTCCAGGTGGACGGTCGCTTCCGGGTTGAGAGTACGCTGTGCGCGACTGGCTGCCGCTTCTCACTGGAGTGTATGTATATGAAGTGTGTTGATTGTAAAGCGTCCTTGGGTGTCTAGAAAGGTGCTATATAAGTATAATGTGTGTGTATGTATGTATTCAAACACTGTTTGTTCAGTCCTGACCCATCTATTATTTCTACCCAGCTATATATATACAGGTTTGGCAGACCGACCCCTGTTGGGGACGGGTGGCCAGAAGGGTTGTTGTTTTTTCACGTACTAATTAAATCAAATACATTAATTAAAATATTTAAAATGTATGTGGACATTAAATGTACCTAAAATTATAGAACAACTAAATAATGAAGAATTGTATTCTACAGCACAAGATGTAAACAGTGTTTTCTGTTAACAACATACAACTCTCTGAACTCCACCAATGAGTCTATTGAAATACAAAGTTCTCTGAGTGTGTTTATAACTGCGTGGACTATGCTCATTGAGTTTGGCTTGTATGGTTTAACCATCATTGCAGAGGATGCTTTCAGCCAAAATCCAAACTGTATGTAGTGTAACGGGATCAGCCTATCACTTACCACAGTTTCTGTGACCATCTCCAACAACAACAGCTGCAGAGTTTAACAAGTGGTCAGTGTAGCCATACCACTGAGGCCAGTTTATCACTCTGATAAAAATACACAATCCCATCAAGCCAACACAAGAAGAATCATGTCATGAGAGAAAACAAGTCTGTGTGTGAAGAAGTCTAAGTCTACATCTCATTTCTAAATGAGACATGTAGATTTTACAGTCTTAAATATCAAATCTCATCACTTTCATTGCATCTCTAATAACAGTATACTCATATTCACTCTTGCCTCGACTTGCCTTGACTACTGAAAAGGGCAGATGTATGCATGGTAAACAGATAGTAAACACAAACCACACTTAGACTCGTCTGGGTCACGGGTTAAAGGTTACGTTTTTCCATTGAAACTAGAGCTGGTATGAAAATGTGGCCTTGCATTGCTGTCAGAAATCTCGCCGCTTTTAGATGTAATGCGAAGACTCTCTCAGTTTAGTCCCAGCCACATGCACTGCATCTATTCTTAGCATGACATTCGAAACAATCACATTAGAGGAGCTATTTATAAACTCCTGTGCCATTTTGGAAGTGGTGATTTATCCTGAAATGACAAAGTCATATTCCTGAACAGAGTAGAGAGCAGACAGCCAGGAGATGCGTAGTGTACTGAGAATATCAAACAGTTACAACAGCAAGTGTAATTTCAAACAGCTGTAGTGCTGCAGGGAAGGATGTGACATAAAAAAATATCCTGTTAAAACATCTGGAAAGATATACAGCAGCACAGGAAAAAATGAGAATATCATGAAAAAGATAATTTTTGTTCATTATTTCATTAAAAAAAAGAAACCGAAGGGCCCAGAGTGGCTCAGCGGGCAAAGACGCCACCACTATGACCCGAGGATCACGAGTTTGAATCCCTGTCATGCTGTTTGTCATCAACAGTCGGGGCCCAAGAGAGCAAAAATTGCCCATGCTCTCTCTGGGCAGGTAGATGATATTACCTGGGCAGGTAGATGATAGGTAGTGATCTCCCCATCACTCTCACACTGCAATGTCCACTGGCTCAGGCGTCTACTGATTGGTCCAATCGGAGCTGGGGACCCTGTGTGCCTTCCTCCGAGCATGTTAGGCTCTGCAGTGATGGTGTAAAAGAAGCGGTGGCTGCATCACACACAACGGAGGGACAGTGTAAAGTGATGGGGAGAGGCCTAACGGAGGGGATGGGTTAATTGAAATTCTGAATCTAATTTTTTTCATGCTTGAAATATTTCACTTTAAATGTAATGAATCTATAATATACGATTGTTTGCCTTGTGATTTTTTTTGCAATTTTCTAATTTCTTGGAGATAAAGGATGTAAAGCTACAGTAAAGGTCAAAAACTTCTCATTCAATGTTTTTATTTTGTTTTCCTACAAATATAAATGAACACTGAAGTCCTCCAGACTCTGAGTGAACACATAATGAATCATGTAGTAAACTTAAAAGTGTTAAACAAACCAAAACATGTTTTAGATTTTACTTCAAAGTAGACACACAACTGATGTCTCAAACACATTAAGAGGCAAGAAATGCAAGTCATGAGCTCTTGACAAGACACAGCTGTTAACTGAATGTCATTCCAGGTGACTACCTCATAAAGCTGACTGAGAAAAAGCCAAGAGAGCTGCATCTAAGCAAGAGGTGCTACTGTGAAGAATGTCAAATATAAACATGTTCTGGTTTGTTTACTTGTTTGTTTACTAAATAATTACAGATGTGTTTACTCATAGTTTAGACTTTAGTATTAATCTACAATACAGAACATCTTTACATCATGAAAAAACACTGAATATACAGAAGGTGTCCAAACTTTTGATTGGTATCATATGTAATGCTAATTAAGATCCAGTACTCTATGTTAAAGGTTGTACATTGACTTTCCAGGACAAATGAGCAGATTAGGATTATTAACTGAACTTTTTAAATCAATAAAATAAATGAACGAGGTGAGCGGTGTCCATACAACTTCAAATACACCAATTACAACACAGTCGGATACTGTTATGTTCTCTAACTGGTACTGAAGATGTCAGCATGGACAAGACTTAGTGAGACTCCAGTACCCTACCTGTTTATCTGAGAGTGTACATGATCAGTCCTGTGATCTGCTCAGTTTTATTGTGTCATACCTTTGCTCACTCATGTCACTACAAGATGGCCAAAGTACTTTAATGACTTTTGAGAGCCCTCTTTAACAAATTCACACCCAAGGGTTGTTTCTAGTTGCCGTGCCTAGAATACAGCACTTATCTTGGTCTTATGAAGTTGCAGAGATTTCTTGATGCAGCATAATTGCATAAAACCTGTCAAAGGTCATAAAGTGACACAAGTCAGACATGTTATTGAGAACAGTCACACTCACATCAGGACAATTTAGAATAACCAGTTCACCTGACCTCCATATTTTTGGACTGTAGGAGGAAACCCACGCAGAGAGAACATGGAAACTCCATCCAGATGGGGACTCAAACCCAAAACCTCAGAGACCCTGAGAGATAAGTGTGCTAACCACCAAGCCACAGTTCTGCACGTTTCATGAAGGTAAGCTGGCATATTTTACATTCCTTGCACATTTTTCAAGCATTTTTGTTTACATGTTGATACTGTTTGAGTAATAATTTACTTAAACTCCAAATTAAATATTAATAATTGTAAATTCTGGATTTCTGATTTTCATGAGCTATAAGCCAAACTGGTCAACATTGACCACCATTGCTGGTGTTGGTCCACTGTGTTATATCAAAGTCAGTGCAGCCATCTACCTTTTAGAGCACTTCATGCTTCCATCAGCTGACTAGCATTATGGAGATTTAATTTATCCAACTGAACCTAGCACCTGCCCACACTGACAAAAGTACCAACACCTGGTTTAATAATCACAATATTACTGTGCTTAATTGGCCAGTAAACTCACCTGACCTAAACCTCACAGAGCATCTATGAGCTATTGTCAAGAGGAAGATGAGAGACACCAGACCCAACAATGCAGACAAGCTGAAGGCCACTATCAAAGCAACCTGGGCTTTCATAACCTGGGATTGATCACCTCCATGCCACACAACACTGATGCAGGCAAAAGGAGCACTGACCAAGTATTGAGTGCATATACTGTACATACTTTTCAATAGAGCAACATTTGTGTATTAAATGTAATTTTTTTGGGCCCGAGTGGCTCAATAGGATAAGGTGCTACCACTATGATGTGAGTTCAAATCCCAATCATGCTGCTTGCCATTGACAACCGGGGCCTTGAGAGAGCTGAATTGGCCATGCTCTCTCTTGAGCTGGGAAAGTTGGCGTAGTCTCCCTAGCATTAAACACCAGCTGCCTGGCAACGATGTATCGCCAGCAGTTTGAAAAAAAGGGGTATCACTGTTATCAAAGGAGGTCTGTGCTCGTCTGCCCCCTTCCAAGAGAGGCAGGGATATTGCAAATGATAGTGATAAGGAGACTTGATAAAACAGCAATCTAATTTATTGGCCACTAAAAATACATTGGGAGTAAATCAGGGGTAAAATAAAAATATGGTGTTATATAATATTCAAACATATTGAGTTACTGACTTTTTGAGTTTCATTGGCTGTCGGCCATAATAATCATTATTAAAATAAATAAACTTTGTGTGTAATGAATCTATATGAGTTTCACTTTTTGAATTGAATTACTGAAAACCTTTTCAATTATATTAAAATTTTTAGATGCACCTGTAAATGTATATATATATATATATATATATATATATATATATATATATATATATATATATATATATATATATCACTTTTGTGTTATTTGTAAAACTACAGTTATTATTAGACAGGAGATATTATATCTACATTTTTCACCCTATGTTTGAAAATGACAGATGTTGAAGTATGGTTGACTCAAAAATGATATATATAAAAAAAATTACATTTATCTTTCTCAATCAGCCAAAACATGTTTGAAGGGCATATTTTGTTTTTTTTTATTAGCTGTGAGGCTAACATTGCTAATAAACACTGCAACTCAATAATGTATATAATGTCATGCATTATATATTCTTTAGCTGTAGAGTGACATATTTCAAGTCATATTTAGAGTTTTTTGTTTTAGTGTTGATCAGCATGGCTTATAAAATCCAGATTTAATAGAATATTTCATTTGTAGTTTGAGTCAATTACTATTCAAACAGTATCAACATTAAAACAAAGGAGAAAAGCACTGAAATGAATGTAAAATATTTGACATTTTACGTTGTTGAATTAAATTATGAAGACAAATGGCCTTGTTCACCATATTATCATTTTTGGAGATGCACAAGAACATACAGATCAGTTGCAGGGGTGTCCAGTGTTATTCAAAAAGAGTCAAATTGGGGAGGGGGATGGGGGCAGATGTTTTATTTCAAACAAACAGCAGCAGACCTTTGTGGATAAAACTGGACATCCCTGAGTTCAAACATGAGACACAGACATTATATCAACATTCTCAATGAAGGACGGAGTGTGTACAAAAATGATGACACTGCACAGGTACTAGTTGGCTATGAGTCTAATGATATGGACCAGAGTTTATTTCTCACCCTACATTTAAATACAGGACCTTATCATAACAGGCCCACATTTCCCAGGTCATTCAGTTTCTGTTTGTGTTCTGTTTCGGTAGGTTTTTGCCTGTATTTGAGTCATTGCTGCCATCTTGTGGAACTGAGAGAAAGTCACTATTGACTGATTGTGGATGCATCAAACATTGCATAGTTTCCATCAACTCTAATGTTTGGTGTGAAGAAAGTTGTGTTAAAGAAACCAAAAACATTGTATATCTGCAAGTGAACATACAGTAAGCAATTTTTACTTTCCACAAGCAGAGTTAACCACTGATTTTTTTCAATCTTTGGGATTTTTGGAGGTATTTGTGATGTGGTTGGTGGTATACATGAACAGTGTTGGCAAAGATAAAACTAAAAGGCTAAAATCTTCTCAAACTGCAGTATGGATTCCCCTTTTGCTCACGATTACATGTTCACTGCTCAGTCGTACCTTTGATTAATGAGTTTATACTCTCCACAGCTGCCTGGCCACATTTAAACTGTCAAAGCAGGCCCACTAAAGGCCTCGTCTCACTGTGACTGCAGTAAACATGCCTGGGAAAGCTTGGCTCTTGTTAATCCTTAAACAAAAGCTGAGGACAGTCAATCTGCACAATCTGGGCAATAAAACTCCAATCATTTATACTTATTCTAAATATAATTTAAATGACCATTGCCTATTATAGAAGAGCTTCTTGATTACATTAGTAAACAGTGCAGAGTGAGCTTTAGTGCTAAGAAGGCCATAGCTATTGAGCGGACTCTGAGGACACAGTGGAAATTTTGGCTTGGGTCTGGATTAGCTTGACTCACAGTTGCATTCCGTACTGGCAGAAAAACGAGCGTGTTATTGTTGAGAGCAAACTCATTACTTGTCAAGATGTTGTGTGGGATATAAACCTTCTGTGATGTGAAAAGGCAGAACCATGACTAGCCACATTGTTATTGGGTAGCTTTATTAGAGTACACACAATACTAAGGTTAGCAGGTACTGTAGTTTGGTCAAAATACTGCAGAGATTTGATGGAAGAAAGAGGATCTTGATGGATCTCATGTTTTAATGAATTCTCAGAAATTACTACTCAAGAAAACATGTAAACAACTAGTAGTTATTTTTGCAATTCTGTTTACATTTATTTCCTAATAAATGAAACAAAAATCACATTAACTTATTTTCAGTCAAGTTATGTTTATGTTTGGAGGTGTGAGGCTGTTGTTGCTAATATACAGTCTCACATTCAAATGAGATAATTATCAAAGTTACTTTTTGTTTATAATTTAATTCAGAAAGGTAAACTGTCATATTTTATATTTATTACACATAAATAGACATATATATATATATATATATATAAATATATATTTACCCCGATTTTCTCCTCAATGTGTTTGGTAGCCAATCAACCCAAACATTCATTGACTCTCCACATCACTTGTAATGTCTCTGACTCTAGGAGGGGGCAGACTTACACAGGCAGACTAACACAGTGAAGTCAAGCTCCGCCTCTTTTCCAGCTGCTGCTGATACATTGCTGCCAGGCAGCCAACACACTCGGAGGAAAGCGCAGCATCTCCAGTTCTGATGGATCACCTGGTAGACGCCTGAGCCAGCTGACATTAGTTAGTAGTGCAGGAGAGAGAGCGCCATCTTACCCGCCCAGAGAGAGCACGACCAACTTTTCTCCAGCTGCTGATGGGGATTCAAACTCAGACTATAGTGACAACACCTTAGTTTGCTGAGCCACTCAGGGCCAATTTCAGCATTTTTTTTGTTTTAACGTTGATCAGTATGACTTACAGCTCATGTAAATCAGAAATCCAGAACCTCAAATTATTAGATTATTTCATTTGAAATTGTAATGAATTACTATTCAAACACTATCAACAGTATCAACGTAGAAATGCTTGATTATTTATTACAATTCAGTGATTATTAATTGCAGTATAACATCTATCATAGGGCATTCTAATATAATCAAAGACAAGTGTCAAAAGGAAAATCAACATAATTTTTATTTTTTATTAACTTAAATATTTCTCAGCAGTCTTACGATGACATAGTCTGCCCTTGTGTGGTGTAGGTGAGAATTACAGACACATCAGAGATAGAGAGACACAGAGAGAGAGATTATTTTCTGTATTCCTCCACTGGAACAGCTCACGTGTAATTTTGGAATGAGCAGTTGAAACTTTTTAAAGCAAAGCTTTTGATACTGAACTGATCCAGGACTGCAGTAAAATTCTTGTGGCAGCCTGCCTGTTGGTGGGCTAGCTGGAGTGGGGAACACTCAGCATGAGCTGCTACACATCCCCCTTTCCTAAAATGGACAATAAACCAACTTTAAACCATTAAAACAACAGGTAGGCGTTTGCAGCCGCCCTGCCGGCTCGGAGACTTCGTTCAGTCCTTCTTAGAATAACACACTGATAGATTTAGCAGGCCCACTTCTCAAATTAATAATTCTGTCCAATTTAGTGGAGCATATCGCATCTGACCAATGACTTTTACATCTTTTTCCCATTTCTTTGTCCCTCAGAATGTTGATCCAGTTTCCACGTCTTTCCATTCTGCAGCAGCTGCATTTTGATTCATTGATGGTTGCTCCTGGGAGTTGGTGCAGTAAGAATAAAACAATAATGAAGTGTAAAGTAAAAATAACGTTAACTGTGGCCCTGCTGTATCACCTAGCAGATTTGAAAAACATGTATTTTTCATTGTTATCCACTTAAACTACTTATTCAGTTATTCATATTAATGTGTATTATTCTGTAGGCGATTTGGTCTGTACTGTCTATGGAAATAGTTCAGTAGTGTGGATGTACCTACAGGCCTTTAGAGTGAAGTGTTTACAGTATCATTATGACATAGCCTTTAAATGGTATTATGAGTGGTATTACACAAAGCTATAATGTCGTTTCTTTATTAAATTCAGCAGTATTACTCACGAATGTTTGTAATTTTATAGATTTCCATTCACTGCTGTGGGTCTATATGTAGTCTACATTTGAACATTTACTAGAAAAGAAATGGTTATTTTCTTACAGAAATGACTCTGAGACTTTGACAGCTCACTGAAACAGTTTTGAGGGTTTTATGAAAAGCATGATGAAATATGCTTTGTATGAGACCAGGCTCTACTTGTGTGGTATTGCTACCAGATGGTGTTAATGGGGACTTATTTACTTGGAACTAACTGCTGGGTGCCAGGCTATATTTTTCTACATTAAATTGTCAAAAGTTATTAATCACGCTCTGAGATTAGTGAAAGGCACAGCGGTGGGAAATCACCAAGCACACAAAATCTCTCTTGCTCCATTAGACCCTATGTAATCCATGTTAATAGTTTTTCCCTGGCAGGTGAAAGTGTATCCAATGAAAGTCCTGGGGTAATCCCCCTGCTCCTACCAGGTGATGGTATGGTCCGATTTACTTCACTAAATCAATTAAGTAATCACATAATACCTCAAGCTGTGCATTATGGAGGAATTTCCATATAACGGTATGCGATACTCCCCACTCGCAGGTCTCCGCTGCTGGGGAATGCAAGGGCTTGGCTAAGGGGGCTGAAATAAGACCCTTATCAGAGCTGCTGTGGCAAACAGCAGATGCTGTTGAACTGAGCACTTTGGGACAGCCTGTTAAACACTGGGGTTTCATTACAGCTCATTAAGTCTGTGAATAACTCACTAGCATTGCTTCATTATGACACGCAAATGCACACATTAATACATATACACATGTAATATGCTTAATGCATTTACAAAAAAATACCACGGAAGTACACAGTAAATCTGCCAGTGTTAAATCAACACAATCAGAGTTAAATTAACACTGAGGGTGTTAAAATGTAACACTCTCAGTGTTAATTAAACTCTAATAGTGTTGATTTAACACTGGCAGATTTACTGTGTACCAACATAGAATTGCCCAAAATATAATAATGGTAAAAAAAAAAGAACTTTAATGGTGGTAAAATGGACATTTTTGTTACTGCTGGCTGTCTTCACTGTGCAGTCAAATCAGCTCCCATCCACCAAAGCATGGACTCTACAAAGACTTCTGAAGATAGATTTGTTTGAGTAGGGCATATTCCAGGATTAACATCCAAATGCTGGAGCAACAATTCTTTAAAAATTTAACTACGCTGTGATGTCATCAGTGGGCACTTCCTACTCCATATATTTATTATATATTTATGTCTTATAATTCATATAATTAGCCATAACTGATCCATAACCACCACTTTAATAACAAGACATTACAGCATATGAGACAGTCCTATGAATATAATGTCTAATGTTGAGCTGATAACATCATAGTTTTCTTAATTAATGTGTATAAAAAAATTTTTATTAGCACCAATTTTCCTTTTCAACAACTTAATGGAATTTACAATACTGATGCAGCAATGAAAACTGATCATGCGCTCCCATTAGACGTCTGGAAAGTTTCCTGGCCAGGCAACTAGGCACTGCACTACCTAACTTAGCATGCTAGATAACTTGAAAACTGTTAATAATATAATAATTAGCTAGATGACTCAAAATTTGTTCATTTGTCCCTAACCATCCAGTTCATTACAGCTCAGGGAAGCACTACAATGATACATTAAAAGGCTAAACATCTACACAACTAACAAGAGTTCTCATTTAAATGAATGAAGGCACAGCATCAATATTATATTTACTTAAAGATTTGGTTTAATATTAATTTACGTTTATATATAATTTAATAATAATAATAATAATAGCAATGTTTGGTTTAGTTAGCTGTATATAAATCTACCTATTAAGTTAGCTTGTTCGGACTTGCTGGAAATGGGAATGATGTATTGTGGGCTAAAACTGACATAAAAGTAATGTTTAAGGTTTGTCGTGGCACTTAAACTCAAAAAGAACCTACCATTTGAAATATCATTTAAATTTTGGGCCAAAACATGCCCAACTGTAGTTGTAGTTAATTTAATTCAGGTTAAATGAAGAGCCTATTTCAGGACCATGATTCAGATGAATGCATTATAATCACTCCATGACAGTATGTGGGCCAAAGGAAGAAGTAAGTGTGGGCCAGAACTGGCCATCATTCGTCATCATTCGCTATCAGGGTGCACAAATCTTGTCTGTGTGGAAGTAAACCAACTGGTGCAATCTAGAGGGAAACTGACTGGATAAGCCTCGCCATTTCATCTGACCATAACAACCAGCCGCACAGGGTACCACAACAACCACTAGGCAACACCTGAGCAACCACTTGGGATGCCATAGCAAATGCCAATCAACTACTTAGCAACACCACAAGAGCCACTAAGCAACATTGTGGCAAACACCTGTCACTTTGCTGTTACAGGTGGAGACCGGATGCAGTGTGGTTCCAGACTAACACAAGGCTTTATTATAGAAAACAAACTCTAGACTATGGCTATGATGACACAATGACTATGAGGACAAACAAAATGCTATGTGATAATATACTTAAATAGGAAGATGTACATAAGCTTGGTGACAAATATGACACTGGTGACATACAATGACTCACAATGACTGTAAAACATGAGGGAGCTAAATAGCAACTTGATTAGGACATGATGACATGGCAGGGCTGTACAATAACATGATGTAACGCGGGGTGGAGACATGACGTGAGCGTAAACATAAGTATGTGGTGACAAGACGGAACATAGGGAAATATAAACAAACACAGATCATGTGGCAGGATGGGGCCAGAGACAAGGCTAATGACAGGAGGGTTACACCACCTTAAATAACATAGCAATCACTGTATTACAATGTAGCACCATGTAGTGTCCACTTAGCAACAACATAGCAATTAGTTAGCACTCTAATCAACTTCCTATCAACCAACTGGGATACAACAGCAATACCATAGCAACCACCTGGGATACCATAGCAACTACCAATCAACACCATAGCAACCACCTGGGATACCATAGCAACCACAGAGCAACACCATAGCAAAAACAGATGCACCTTAGCAACTGCCTGGAAGTGGGAAACACTTTAAAGGGATTTAGTAAGAAATTTACTTTTGTAGCTATAATTGTTAATTATTGTGGTAATACTCATCCTGCAAGCCGGATATTCCAACTTTTATTTTGTTAAAGATAAATGTTTCTGTAGGTGTTTTGATAAATCAATATATTGGTGCAATTCAACAAAAAAAAAAAAATTTTTGTCAAAATAGTGTTGGTCAGTATTTTACCACACTGGAACTAAGCTGGTTATCAAAATGACAAGACTGAAATGTTGCAGTCAGGTGACTAACATGTAGTTTTTACCAAATTAAGTAAGCTGACAGCAAAGGTTTTGTTGTAACATTGACACATTTGAATCAAGTAAATTCAAAGCTCCATGTTCTTGGTTCATCAATATGTTTTATTACTGTCAGGCATATTGCAGTTCACTGTGTATTATAGTCTCAGGACTAGTATTTTATCCATATTGTGTAACCATAATAAAGAGATTGTCAATAGGAAAAGGCCACATGTGGCAGCATCCTGTTCACCGTGACCCCAGACAGGGTCACTTTATTTGAGTTTTTCACTCTCACAGAGGTCAGAGAATGAGCTCTGATGGTTGACTCAAAGCAGCTGACCCAGCTGCTGTTAAATGCTCAAATGTTAAATGCATCAGTGACTAAGCTCAGGTGGTCTGGGACACTGAGGGGAGAGCTATGTTTACACTTTTTTACACTCTCTAAATCTCCCAATTTCTTGTTTCAGGGTTAAACTGTAATTACGATTTGAGAGAAATGTTTCCTGTTCATCTGGTTAACAGAGCTAACTTCATGATGTTTTTGGACTTTTCTTCTGTCTTGCTGAAAGCTGAACTGGAAATGTGAGCCCGTTTGTTTCTAAATGTGTGACTTCTCACAATTACTGCTCTCATGACAACATCAGGATTTAACTGGTTTAACTCAGAAGAAGTCACATTTATATGCAGTTTTCATCACATTGTAGAAGAAAGCAATCACAGAAAATTCATAAACATCTACTTCTTATGTTTTACCCTCCCCAGTCTTCAAATAATGTTTTTATATAAATGTATTTATATAATTCAAAATATGGTGGAGGCCCATACTGATGCAATGAATACATTGCATATAGTCATATGTCAGCATCATTTTTGCAGGAAATTAAATATGACATGAGCACACTTTTGTCTTTATTTCACCTAGTTTTGACTGTAATTATGTTATATAATATATTTTATTAGTAATTATACATATCAGTAAAATAAATTCAATCCAGTGTGCAGTATTACAGCAAAACCTCAATACAGCTAGGATACATGTCTATTTAAAATAGTTCCTTAGCTTGTATATTCAACCTTTGGAAGCCAATTTAATTGGCATTTTACATTATGTGGATGTTAAATATTTTTAAAGCTCTTTTACAAAAAATAAGAGTTTACATAATCAGATCTCCAAAATGAAAACTGTACAGGAGGAGAAAAAAACCCTTTAATGCACAGTAAATCTGCCAGTGTTAAATCAACACTATTAGAGTTAAATTAACACAGAGGGTGTCAAAATGTAACACTCTCAGTGTTAATTTAACTCTAATAGTGTTGATTTAACACTGGCAGATTTACTGTGTGGAAATCAATGGAACCAGTTGTATGTCTGAGTCATTTTGGGCCATTTCTTTTGGTCCCATTATCATGAAATTTACATACAATGTCAAAAGCAACATTTTCAAATGATGTCAGAATCTGAAAAATGGTGATATCTGTTTCTGCAAAAGAAAGGAACATCTCATGAAGAATTATTCAGGCTAACAGAAATAGATGTTCTCAGGAATTACTCCAAGGAACCCTTTTCATGTCATGGTCACAATATGGATTGACTTCTCCATCAAATATTGATAATCAATTTAGCCATATAATAAAATGTCCAAACATGTGGCAGAAAATAGTGTTGAAGAGCAGCTGCAGTATCTGTTTATGTCCACTAAGAGTCAGTTTTCCTCAGACACTGACAGTAGCAGCATAAGTTCTCAGCAGCAGCCCACAAGGGAACATAGCAATTTACTTCAAAATGCCATTAATAACAATCAGTCAAATATATCTCTGAGAAGTCTGGAACACGATTAGAACTTCTGCGCAGTAACTGTTAGGGCTAGAAGCAAATCATTTGGTGATGAATGGACCATTTTAACATGAAAAAGACCATGGGCCTCATGCTAGAATAAACTCTGCAGTGATTAATGAAAAGTGACATATACTACTCAAACTTTTTATCTGTGGAGACGAAAAAAAAGGTCTATGGCTTATAGACGTCAGTAAACAGGCGGATTCAGGAGCAGCTTTTTTCTGGCATACTTTTGGCAATGTTGCTGTTATTGTGGCCTCTTGAGGTTTCATTAGCCTCTTAAGTCTTGTTGTTTTCCAAGCAAGACAAACTACCGGCCTCTGGTGTACTCTGCAATAAGCCCTCCTCTGAAAAAGAAAAATAACCCAAACACAAAAACAAAGGCCTTGTTTTGGCAGCCTAATAGTTTATGATTGTGTGTTTAATGGAGTTGAGAGAAGGGAGGAGGGCCGGTGTTTGTGGCCATTTGTGATGTGACGGGCCCGTTTGGAGCTTGTGAGAAAGGAAGCGCCAGGAAGATCAATACATCCTCTGCGTCGATTTCCAGCAGAGTGTGACGTGCGTGTGGGGAAACAAGCTGCGCTGAAGATACTTTCCTTATTATGGATTTGACATGAACTTGGCCCCCAGCCCTGGGGAATGTGATGAATGCATTATTTGATCTTCCTGCCTTTGTTCGTCAGCTAGTGGCCGTTTGGCAGTGCCACACACACACCACACAACCACAAGCACAGAGCCTTTTTCACCAACAGCACTCATGTCCAGGCTTTTAATGACCTGTACTAATGGCTGAGGTCATTGAAGCGATCACTTTAAGCCCGTTTTCCCCACAGAGACAAAAAAAGCTGAATTCTGGGCACATAAGAGTGGACAGCAGAACACTTGAAGTGTTGACGCACAAGGCCCAGGCGCCAGTGAGCGCTTTAACAGCTGCCTGATGAGCGCCTGGATGTCTTATCTGTTCCAGAATTTGCACTGAAGGAGGAAGAGTGACTAAAGACTTTAGTGTGTGTGTGTGTCAGTGTGATGCACCTTACTAAAAATAACACTTTTTACAATAAGGATGAAAGACATCAGTCTCTAGGTGAGGATGTATGTGAATCAATTATAGTTGATTTATTGTCTAGAACTTCATTATTGCATCCACATAAAACCCAATATGATGCTTATCAGTGAAATTATTCCGAATTAGTTCAAACTCTGATATAAATTTGCTCCCTAAAGTAAAGTTGGTGAAGATATATACCTTACCTCAGAGACAGGAAAGACACTACACTAGTTTCATACATTATTAAAAATATAGGTAACACTTTATAATAACTTTCATTAATAGCTCATTAACTAATGATTAATAAATGTGAACAAATCATTACTTAATTATAATTTCATTAACAAATGATTTACTAATGATTTACTAACAGTGTTGGGAACGTTACTTTAAAAAAGTAATTAGTTATAGTTACTCACTACTTGTTAAAAAAAGTAACTTAGTTAGTAACTGAATT
>BRDA01020732.1:0-23208 GCA_036984385.1 Crenuchus spilurus
ATATTAGATGTTGGCACCTCCATATCATTGCATTCAGTTTTTATTCACAATTTGTTTAGTGTCCCAACTTTTTTGGAATCCGGTTTGTAAATGAATCCTCAACCAAACCAAGCCTTACCTTCAACTAGAAGTCCAGCTAAAAACTCAAGCTCTATTCAGTTAATTTTCTCTCAGAGGTCTGTAAAATGCCACAGGTTGAAGTTTGTATACAGGTACAGCACTTTAGTCCAGGAAGATATAAACACTACAAATGATCAACTTAAGGTCTAATAGTACATCTTAAAGGGGAAAGAAGCAGATTTGTATCTTTAAACTTAAACTTTATTTAAACAGTTAAATAAATGTAAAATTCTGGAGTCAGAACAGGGTGGGTGGAGTCAATGCATTTTCAAAAATTACTGCACGATCTGATAGTTATGTTCATAAACTCAAGTGGGCCAAAGACAGAGCCTTGAGGAACTCCACCCCAGTGACACAAAACATAATGATGTAACCTTGAGGAAAGTACAAACTTTTCTTACCATCTAATATATCCCAGACTTTCACCTGCGCTGTTGTTATGAGATAATCAATGGTATTCCCGTCATCTGTGAGTGGGCATACTGTTTTGGTTCACTGATATATACAATACTTTGTTCACTGCATAATTTTTGATGTTATTTCACAGTTTAGATGATTGTACATTGCAGACTGATGTAAAGTGTTGGGAATTTCGCTGTATAAATTAAACTGTGGAAAACATACTGTTTGAAGGGCTCAAGACTGCACTCCCAGACCTCTTTCTAATCATCATAGGAGTTGTTGTTCATTATAATTTGATTCAGTCTGCCTTCAGTATGATGGAAATGTCACTTTGTCCTTGCTGTGTACCCTTGATGGTACGTGCATTAGAGGAATTTCTGGCATCCGACTCCTTTTGATGGTTTTCTCACAAAATACACACCATATGTTTGATGGTGATATGTTCATGAATCATTTTCTTGCTTGGTCCACACTAAGGGAACCAAACAAACAAAGCATAAATATCAGTCCAGTCTGAAAGCATGTGGATTACGTTTGTGTGGTCTGAGATGCCTGTAGCTGCTCCTCATAATAAAGCAGCTGATCTACTTCAAAACAGTCGGAGGGTCTTTCCACAAGCTGTCCCAGAGCAGAAACTACACTTTTCTCACTGTCCTGCCTCAGCCTGGTCTCTTTCAGGTAGTCATACACCGTCTGGAAACGCTCCGCCCCCAGCTTTGCACGCACTGACCTGCACACAACAACAACAACAAAACAAATCAACAACAGATGTGTGCTGTGAAAAAAAGCTCAACATTAAAATGCTTCTTCAGCTACACTCACGTCAAACTTTCAGATTCGCTCAGCGATGTGAAAATAAATAATTCCAACACGAATTCTCACTGAGCTCAGTATTCCAGACCTGTTAACTGTAAAGTCTTTATTTTAATTGGTCCAGCTGTTCATTTACACTCCCTTTCACTTACAGAGAATTACTTTTCCCAAAGCATATTAAAGCGACAGTTCTCAGATTGAACTAAAAACGTCCTAATCATGGCACTGAGGGGTCAGCAATGGCAATAACAAGTGTGGGTCAAAACTGACCCAGCTATAGCTGTCATATTCTAGGCTTGGTTGGCTTTTGAACTCTGAACATATGTTGCCCACAGACAGGGGCGGATTTAACCAACAAGCAAACCACGCAATTGCTTGGGGCCCCGGAGATCAGGGGGCCCCTTGCTGGCCAAAAGAGGTTGGCAAAAAAAGACCGTTTTGGTTCTCTGCTGTTTTTTCTGTCCAAAAACAGTGTTAGCACTAGGACCCAGCAAAAACAGCCACTCAGTTGGACGCCTATTTCTCTTTAGATCGCCCACAAGCTCATGGCTCTGTTCTTGCTAATGTGAGATTGGTGGTCACTCCGTCAGCGTCTGGACTTTCAAACCATCCATCCATCCATTATCACACCCGCTTAATCCTTACCAGGGTCGCGGTTTTGATTTGGCCTGTAGGCCGTGTTCACCTGCTTCTCTCTCGCTCTCTCAATCTCTCGCTACCAGTCTGTGATAAACCATCCATTTACGTGCCTCTAAGTTAGGGTGACCATATTTTCATTTGGGAAAACCGGGAGACCTTGGAGCCGGGGGTGCTTGCACTCACTTAACATAGGCCCAAGTAAACCTACAATAACATGATATTTACAGTTGGTTTATTAAAAATGCTTTTCAGTAAAAGTCAACAACAAAAATAACATGATAATTTTATTCAAAATGCATTTATTCAAAATGCTTAAGTTGACTTTTCCTGTAATGAATGAATAGCACAATGAAATAAATAATGTCTCATCTAAACATCCCTCACTTAACAACAAAAGTTAACAATAACTCTCAACTCCAAATAACACATGATACTCAGTTACTCTCAGTAACGAAGGAAATATTGTCTGTTCTGTAGGCTATTGGGAAAAAATTAATTAACAAATGACACACAATAACAATAACACACTGTGCACAAGGCTTCCCATTTGTCTCGACCCGGTCTGAAAAGCAGGGAAACTCTTCTGTAAATCGTCGGTAAACATACACTTGCGCTTCGGCATGTTGCTTGCATACTGACAGTCACGCCGTCTACATTCTGATTAAGAACAGGGCTGCCCTGACTGACGCGGCTCAGGGATTACGTCACACGCCTGTAAATTAAAATTTGAATGGTCCAATGAAGGTAATTTAAAAACCAGGACATTTCCTCACTTTAAAAAAAAAAACCCAGGACGCCCGGGACAGGACGTGAAATACGGACATGTCCCAGGAAATACGGACGTTTGGTCACCCTATCTAAGTTGAACTATTATCAAAATAATTCAGAATTTCTGCTTATTTTTACTAAAAAAATTTATTATAATAAATATTATAATTATAGAATAATTTTATGTAAATGAGGTCTATTGACCATACAGTCCAAACATACGTGTAAAATTGGTGTTAATGAATTGGAGTGAAGTTGATTATCAATAAATTGAATTGTATTGTAACACAGAATTGGGTGATAATTTTATATTACACAATTTTAACAGTTTATTAATATTTAATAATTAATATTTCATTAATGATTAATATTATTTTATTTTAATAATAATAACAATAATAATAATAATAATAATATAGTTATTAATAGTATATTATTAATAGTAACTAGTAATTCCTAATAAAATATTATGAATAATAATGTTTAAGTAATGTTTAAATATGTATGTATAATAATTAATATTTATTAATAATCAATAATAATAATTTAATTTATAACCATAAAAAAGAATCTGTTTGATCAGGGCCCCCAGACAGGGCCCCCAGAACTTCTAAATCTGCCCCTGCCCACATACAACCTACTAGGGCTGGGCGATATGGACCAAAAATTATATCTCGATATTTTTAGCTGAATATCGATATACGATATATATCGTGATATTTGTTCGTCACATAAGGTAATAAGGTGACTTTGGAGTCAAAGCTACATGTCTCAAATGTCACACAGACACTTTTATTTCATTAAAATTCAGCCATCAATGTACATGAGAAATTGCTCAAAATAAACTATTGGCATATACTGTAGTAAAAAATAATGCCCCTCAAATAAAATAATGTTCTTTTCCTCCATAACAAGACTCACAGCTGTGGCATTAACATGTAAATAGAAAACAAACAGAGCAAAAATAGCTAAAGGCTGACTTGTTCTTTAAAAAGTCAGTTTCCAGTGAAGTAAACATTATCACAGTGTTTCCTCCTGTATGTGCTCCTGTACATCTAGTACTTACTGAATGAAAATGAAATGTACAGTCACTCACGTACGACTCACAGGTCCTGCTGGACACTTTGGCGAGATGGGCGGCGAAACTCTCTAACTGCAGTACATTTTGGCAGAACTTCTCATAACGTGTTCATAATTTAACAGAACAAGTAATTCTGACTAGACTACTGCTATCTTCGGTCAATGGTTTTTAGTAGTCTTGTTCCACAGATGAGATGAGGACCATGTCTTTAGCGATATTATATTCCACTGTTTTACTAATGTCACCCCATTTCTCACTTTTTCCTCATATAAAGCACATCACAGGTATGAGTTTTGTAACATGGTTTGTTTCGGAGCTTGAGGAAAGCTTCACGGTCTGTGCTGCAGGGTGTAGTTTCACACACACACTTACTGCTCTTTATGACGCTGTTGTAAATGGTGGAAAACATTAGCGGTGCTCGAACCTTTTGACTTGAATACATTTCTCTGCTGCTCATCTGACACTGAATCCAAAACATCTCCAAATAATTTAGCCAATGTTGTTCTTTTTACTTAACAACTCCTCTGTGATCGCTTCTTTCACGTCCGTCTCCATACTGTCAATGCATGCCTCACGTGTGAAGCAGTGGGGGGGGGGGTTGTGAGGGAGAGAGGAGGGCCGGGGTGAGTCTGTGCAGAGGCAAAATAGAGGATCTACAAGTGTAATTACGACGCAACATAAACTAGATCGATATAAACAATACAGTCCTACAACCTACCATCTCTATTTTGGTCCAAAAACAGCCAAACTGAAGCCAGACCACGGTATCATCTATAAGTTATGGTTTAATTTGGGTTTCACTGAGGCATTCTTGCACCCAGATTTAGACAAAGTCATCGCCATCATTCCACAGTGACATTTGTGCCAATAAAAGTGGTAAGTGTAGGCCAGAACTAAGCCATCACTCATTAGCTATTACGTTTGGTCATATAGCCAAGCTCACCAAGACTGCTTCCCTAATTCTGAGCTGGAGCTACGACACTAGTGTAGTTAACAAGTAACAGAAACCATTCAATTAGCATGATGCTAACTGCATACCGAAATGATCAAGTAAGTCATCTCATATAGTTTTGATTATGTGGCTCCTAACATGGTATGATACACTTATCTATATACATGGACTAAAATAGATTAGCATAGCTAAGAACAGAGGAAAAGGTATGGGGGAAACTTGAGAACATGATATTTTTAGCTAAACTATCATTTTACTGACAACATGACCCAGGCTGATCAAATACACTGCACTGGTATATTCAGACGCTGCACTTTTGTCCATTTTATAGACGTTTTAGCTACATTAGCTACATTAATAGATCCAGTTTCATCTTAGTTATTGACTGATCTGCCACGTTTGGGAAATCTGTGGTCAACTTTAAGGCATAAAAACAGTACAAATAGCTGCAGTGGCTGATGTAAATAATAACCATTGCACTGTAGAATAAAAGCTGACATTGACTTGTCCCCAGCTAAAACATCTGGAGAAGCTTAAGTCTAAAACTTGGCTTCTTTAGTCTGGCAAGTAACAGGTGCGTCCAAGCGAAGCCTCAGCTAAAACCTGCTGTCAGTTTCTGGATATGTGAGCAGAAACGAGATGAATATTCACCAATCTGGACATTGGACATATCCCACATGACTGCTTTTCTCCCAGTCTGCAGGCACACACCAACACATGCTGTCATATGTTTGCATTTTAATTCAAAGCTCTGTATGATCTTCACATTCTCTGACCAATTCCTCTTGAATAAATTTTAAATAATATTTACTAGAAACAATATCCTCTTTTCATCTCTTCCTGGAGCTCCCCTTGAATTTTTTATGGGTTTGTGTATTATAAACAGTCATAACTCATATTTATGTGATCATTTTCTAACCTGTCTTCATCTCTTAAACTTAAACAGGATGTTTTTGTTACAGTAATTATAAGACTGTTATATATAGATTATTGATTGACTGCTCTGTATTGCTGCATCCAAAGGGAAGAAGGGGTGTAGCTAAATTGCTGTAGACTGAAAAGGTGGAGCTAAACTGCTATAGTCACATTGGGAAGGGTTAAACCAGTATATTTTGAATTGGCAGGGCTACACTGCTATAGGCTAAATGGGCAGGGCTACACTGTTATAGGCTAAATTGGCAGAGCTGCACTGCTATAGGCTAAAATGTACAGGGCTAAACTGCTGTAGGCTAAATGGGCAGGGATATTCGCCCCTTTCACAATTCCCAGAATGCACCGCGCAACCGGCAACATCCAGTTCACCATTTTCTCTTGTTTTTCTCTTGTTTATGTCTGTGCCAGCTATACTACATACACTGTTTACAACTTTATTTGGTAAGTAAATACTTACGTGATATCTACTAGCTTTTGTAACTATATGCAGATAATATTTCTTTGGATATTAAACATCATATCTTGTTGTGTCAACTTGTATTTTCAATTGATGCAGTGGTATTTTAGTGTAAACACGTTGTTGCAAGCTATCCTGTTGCATGCTATCAATACTAAGCTACACTACTAGCGTAGCTGGCACAGACATAAACAAGAGAAAAACAAGAGAAAATGGTGAACCGAATGTTGCTGGTTGCGCGGTTCATTCTGGGAATTGTGAAAGGGGCGAATGCTACTATAGGCTAAATGGGCAGGGCTACGCTGCCATTGGCTAAATGAGCAGTGATACACTGTTATTGGCTAAATGGTCAGGGCTAAAATTCTATAATCTAAAAGGCTAAATAGATATTTGTCAATGCATTGATTTCTGTGACATCACAAAAATAATTTAAAAGGAGTTGTTTTTACATATTGTGAAAGAAACTTTCTGAAACTTTAACAGTGTTTACAAGCTTCCCCGGTTTAAAAATGTCTGTTCAGTCATTTCAGAGTAAGTTTTCAAAAAATCAGTCACTATATTCTCTCAAATACATACAGCTCTAAAGACTTGCAGAGGACGTCTGCCTTCTTGATCGAGTACGTGACATGTAAGGATGAATTGTGATTTGATATAAGCCCTGAATCATGCTGAAAATATCAATTTATGTGTCTCAAAACTCTATTCTTCCACAGAGGACAGGACATTACAGTGCGCTGGCCTGCGTAAGGAGAGTGGAGATAACCCGAAGAAGGATGAACTTTGAGAGTGATTAATTCTTACCAGAAAAATATCAGAAATTGCTTTCTCGTGAGGGCTACCCAGTGGATAGCATCTGAGAATTACCTCCAGGCCCTCTGGATCTCTGGAGCTAAAGTGATTTGGGCCAAGGATATTAAGTTAGGCGGTTCTGTTGGGTCGGGGTGCAGGGTCACGTCGAAGAATATAACATGTTGTGACCATAAGTCTGTAGACCAGGCTGACGTGATCGATAACAGTGGGCAGAAGTGAAAAGGGTCATCGATAGCGTTTTACAATACAAGTTATTAGACCTCACAATATCTTCTCACTGGACATGTGGATTCATTTCAGTAGAGATATTGTCTTCATATTGGCTCAACACATTGAAAACGTAAAATCAATTGGTCAGAATATTGGAAACTCATATTTGGTTTATATATTAAAGAAACTCAAAGTCAACACAAACATTAGTTTTATCAGTATTATATTTGGTCACTAAACTGAAAATGCATTATATTTGGTTGATATATTAGAAACTTTGCATAACATTTGATCCATACATTGGAAAGTCATTATAAATGGTCAATAACTTAGAAACTCAACATCATATTTGGTCAGCATACTGGAACTCATGATAAATGGACAAAATGTTTGCAAAATCGACATTTGTATTTGATAAACAAACTGGAAATTCAGCTATAAACCTTGTATTTGGTTGATATAATCTTGACATCATATTTGGTTGGTATTAGGGCAGTACTAGGTCTGGTCTATGCGGATATAAAGTATTTGCATAATTGACATATATACTGTATATAGTCTAGGGTATCAGCGCTGGGTCTGAAACAGCATAATGCCCTGGAATGCCGACTTGACCAAGCACATGTTTAGATGACATGTTAAAATCTCAGCATCATACTGGATATTTGGTCAAAATGGTCAAAAGGTTGTAAAACTCAACCTTATATGTGTCTGATATACTAGAAACTGAGTATGACATTTGGTCAGTTCATTGGAAGGTCATTATAAATGGCCAATAAGTTGAAAGTGTTAAATAAACTGGAAAATTGACTGAAAACACATCTTTGGTTGATATTCTTGAAACTCATCAGAAACAGTACATCCACTGCAACTCAACACATTTGATCCTAAGAGCGGAAATATCAGTATTTTTGGTTGATGCTTAGAAAGTAGGTTGTCAACCCACCAGCAACTTTGCACCAATCCAGCTCTGTTTCAACAATAATACACAAAATCTGGGTAGACATGAAGTTCTACAGTTTAAGCCCTGAGGCTTATGGTTTCTCTGCCACAGCAGACCTCAAGACTCGCTCATTAGGAGGAGGAAGCAAAGGCAGGGAGGAGGCAGAGCAGCTCACTTTAAGACCCTGTCCCAATTCCTGTGTTTGTGGCCTTGTGGCCTTAATGTGTGTACTCATCAGGCTCTGAAATTGCTTATATGCTTGTCCCACTTCTGTTTTAGTCTTCCACAGGGGATCTTAATGAGATCTTCATGTCAGTCTAGCAGATCTGCATCAGAACATCAGTCTCAGAGTGGTTTTACCCAAACAGCTCTCAAAAATCCTGACCTTTCACTTTCTGACCGATGACAGGGAGGTTACCATCATTTTTTTCAAAGCAGTTGAGGAGAAAAGAAGCAGAATGAACCACTGAAACTGTAACCTTTTTCACTAATTTTATGATTTGTTAACTATTATGAATTATTCAATAAATATGATGAATTATTCAGTATCTACTATGAAACTAATGCACATGTTCTGTATGTGGCGAGGAACTCAAGTGTAGACCTTCATATAACCTCTTACACTCTCCTGCCAGCAGTTCCTTCCATTCAAAGATTTTCTGTTTTTCAAAGAACCGAACAAAAGGGAGGTGTCATATGAAAGCTGAAACCTTTCTACTGAACTTGATACATTTCTGACTATTTTGAGCTGCAAAGTCTGCTTCAAATAAACCATGTGCTGTATCTTCAGTTACATTAAGTGTCGAATAAGCGTAGATTTTTTGTTTCAATCCTTTACTGATGTTTAAGTCCCAAACAAATAGAACTGAGCAGCACTCAGTTTGTGATCTGCTGAAGACCGCCCTCTTGTGGCACAAACCTGAATTGTAAGATGAACATACATAATGTCCCTTCAGTGCTGTGGAGCTGTGTGTGTCATTTATATCTATAATTACACAGAAATCATGTATTAATGACCTGTTCTGTTGTGTAACTTTGTATAATTCTAGCTAGATGTACTCATAGTAGCCTTGTTTTATCTGTTTGGAATGCAGCCAGCTCCATTATCATTAATATACAGTCATTAACTTTGATGCAGAGTTGGAAGAAATTAAGTTTAAATTCTTCAAGCTACAAGCAAACAGTAAAGTTGTTAGCCAGGTAAACAGCAGCACAAAAATATTCAATGTCCAGGAGCCAGGCAGCTATTCCTCACTCCTACAACTAAGAAATAATCAATTTGCATCGTTTTTCATGTAATTATGGAGTAAAAAGCCTTAGGATGTAACAAGCCTGGGAGTTTCAGGGGTTAAACCGATGCATATGCTTGCACACCTTTACTCTACACCTCCATGTCACTGATGAAGGTGGATCTTCATGCTCAGGGCGAAAGCTGGGACAGGACTAAAGCCAGGATAAATGTTCTCCTCCCAGACACAATTAAGAGCAGCAGAAGGGGCCCAGCAGATGGAGTTTGTTTATCCTCCTTCACTCCTGTGCTTAGCTCATGATGTATCTCTCCACTTTTAGGCTTTTCTCCAAGATCTACGCCGCCATACATGCAGCATGATGCTACTTTGTCAGTAGTTTATCACATTCTTATTTCATCCACCTGTCCAACAGGTGTTTGTTATCATGTCTACAGCTTACAGTTACAGTTCTTCTCAGCATTTCTTCATGTTTTTAGACCTTTTCAGTTGTTTCTTTCAGTGGCTATTCTTTCTGTTCAGTTTCCTTTATAGTCTTGGATCTTTACAGTGCTTCCTTATGTTCTTAAGAGTTTTTCCTTCGTCTTGGTTCTTCTCAGCGGTTCCTTACATTCATAGAGAGTTTTTTTTTTAGATAATTTCTTTGTTTATCACAACTGCTCCTCATATTTGTAGGGAGATTTTCCTGGAGTCTTCATTCTTCTCTGTGACTCCTCATGTTCATAGGGAGTTTGTAGACCATCTGAGTTTTGGTTCCTCTCAGTGGTTCATCTTCATGTTCTTTGGGAGATTTTCTTTTTGAGTCATGGTTCCTCATAGTGGTTCCTAGTGTTCTTAGGGAAGATTTAGATCATGTTAGTTTTGGTTTATCTCAGTAGTTCTTCAGGAGATTGTCCTCTTGAGTCCTAGTTCTTCGCAGTGGCTCCCCAGGTTCTTGGAGGTTTTAAACATGTTGAGTCTTGGCTCCTCTCAATGGTTCTTCATGTTATTTAGGAGATTTTGGAACAGGAGTCAAGACTTTAAATCAAGACTTTAGATTCCTGGTTCCTCTCACTGGTTGTTCCTCATGTCCAAGGGAGTTTTAGACATTTTGTGTCTTGTTTCCCCTAAGTGGTTCTTCCTCATTGTTTGATTTTGTTTTTAGATCTTTTGAGTTATGGTTCCTATCAGCAGCTCTTCTTCATGTTCTTGGGGAGCTTTTCCTTTAGAGTCTTGGTTCCTCTCAATGGCTCTTCCTCATGTCCATACACACTAAGAAAATTAAGTACAGATTTGTATTTAAGAGAGAACAAAGTTTGTCATTTGAGCTGTACCTTAATTGAGGTACAATAGAGTACATTTCAATTGTTGTACCCATGGTTTTAAGGTACTATTCTGTACCCAAAGAGGCTAAAATGTACCTCTGATAGGACATTTATGAAAAGTGTACCCTGGAGTACTAGACAATACTTATATCGCACCTGTTTTTATAGTGTATAGAGAGTTTTTTTTCTCCACATAGTCAATGTTGGCTTGCTTATGTGGAACCTGGATCTGAGTTCTGTAAAACTGAATCTCTTATAAAGAGAACTACAAAAATCTGAATGGAATAGAACTAAACTGACTATATAGCTAGACTGATTTGTATGAGCCTTACAGAAACATCTGGCCTCACATGAAAGTTCCTGAGTAAGTTTATATACTAACATCAGCATCTCCTCAGCCTGGTGAGCATCTGAGCAGCTGACAGGAGCCTGACTGTGTCTCTGATTGGCTGTGTGCCTCTGGGGACAACTGAATTAAAATGTGTCTCTGCAAGTGGCCATCAGTCACCACAGAACACTTTCTCACGGCCAGATGTGAACTGTCAGTGGAGTTGTAGGGAACAAGACAGCTGCTGTCACACTGAGGACAACAGAGTAGAGTAAAAGGACAAACCCAGAGCATGCCTTCATATTATTTACTTACAGTGAATTTATTTACCCACAGCAAACTCTTCTGAGTACAGAATTGTCTGGTTAGGCAAACATATATTGAGTAAAACTGTAAGAATTTGTAAATCAAAATACAGTATAGAATACGATAACTGCATTACGATATTTTAAAAATCGATATTCAGAACTATGTTCACTACCAAAGGCTGATAAAATTGATGGCCTTTTTTATTTTAGGATAATCATACACTGTACAGAACCAAACTACACTATATGTCAAAACATCAGTCTAACAACTGCAACATTGTTGTTACATAGTAGAGAAGACATTTATTGATAGTTTGGCTAAGAATTAAAATGCTAACAGTTTTGATTCTGAACTAAAGTTTGATTTTACTTTAAAAACATCTCATGTTTATGCTCAGATCTGATAGTGTAAAGTCTAGTTTTGGGTGTTGACAAGACAATTTACATTTTAGCTGCTAGTGAAAACATTAGCTGATGCCAAGTGTAGTAAAGTTAACAGATTCCACATCCAAATTGCACATCTGTGTTCAGCTAATCAAGGCTTTAAATGGCAGATGATATGCTGACAGTGTAAAGTCATAGTATCACTGTTGAGTGACAGTTATCCTCTTAAACTCCACTATATTTAGGATGCTCCTTCTGAATTTTCATGCCCATATCTTAGCATTTTTATACAGTACCTACATTAAATAAATAAAAAATTGTTTTTTTGTACCAATGATCAGAAAATGTGTTTAGATTTTCAGTCTAAATTTTTTTTTTCAAGCTGCACAGCACTAAAGGGACATTATGTAGGTTCATCTTACAACTCAGATTTGTGCCACAAGAGGGCACCATTCAGAAGGACAGAAACTGAGTGCTCAGTTATGTTTGGTTTGGACTCGAAAATCAGTAAAGGACTGAAACCAAAAATCAACAATTATTCTATCTGAAGATATGACACATTGTGTATCTGAAGAATAATATAGTAAGCAGCTCAAAATAGTCATAAATGAACAACTTGAATAGAAACTGTCTTCATATTATTCCTGCATTTTGGGTTAGTAGTAGACGCTGGATTTGTGGGCGGGCCTGAGAAGTCTAAGAGTTTGAAATTAGAACTGAGAGGTTTTAACTAAGACCTTATCTCTAGGGCTGTGTTATTAAATTATTAAAACAAAATGTACAAAAACACATTTGATATGAATAGTATTGATAATGTGGCAAATGAGTATTGCAGAGTTTCAAAGTGTTCGGTGTCTTTATGTATTATTATGTACTAGTATAAACACTGTCAAAATTATGGTAAACTAAAAGCTGTTCTTTTAATTTACACACTTTCACACACAGCATCTCACCATTTATCTTAATATGCAAAATATAATTAGTGTATTACATGAGGGATACACTCATTCACTGATGTGTCCTGTTATACAAAATTAATAGGCAAGGTGGAGGCAAAGGTGGAGTCCTCTGCCAAGTCCATTAATTTAGAATAACAGGACAACTTGAAGGCAGTTATTGTGCTTATACTCTGTTTACATTTACACATTTTTGTGTATTTATATATATAATGAAAACATAGTAATGTTGTTACTGAATGTTGTTGAAGCTACTTTATCACAGGTTGTCATAATCATATATATTTACTGTTTGTTATTATGATTACCATTCACACCAGATCATTGATATAGAACAGTGATTAAACTTTTTTTTTTTTTACCAGATCTACTTCATAGGTGTAATAACTAAGATGTAATAATGCCATAAAATACCCTCCACATGTTTGCACAAACCTCTGGTGGTGATTATTAATCATGTGATTTATCACCCAAGTCTTATGAAGAACAGCAGAGGGGCATTCACAAGTACCCCACCATGTTAACTCATTTACAGCTGATGAGGATTAATGAGCAGCTCTGTAAATACAGAAGTGGTGGTCCCCCAGCTCAGCCTTATTCCAAATATAAATACAGAGTCTGAGAAACCAAAAGCACTGGTTGAGTCAAAAAGGGCTCCTTACTCCTGAAAAAGTGAATATATATATATATATATATATATATATATATATATATATATATTTTTTTTTTTTTTTTTTTTTTTTTAACATACACTATTAGAACTTTGGGGCCATGTTGGACCTTAAAGGGTAGGTTTATTCTCCTTGTACCTGGGGTACAAGTTTATTTTGACAGTATATTAGACAGACCAGCTAAAGGTGTACAAAATAGTGCTCTGTGTGCTCCATATTATTTTATATTTGCCTCAGATTTGGTAAATTCCTTCCTGTTAAACACATTCCCTCAAAATCTTCACAGTCAACTGTTATCACTGTTGACCAACTTGGTTTCTAGACCAATCAGCTAGAATATTAGTACAGGTGCACAGCCAGTGTTAGCAACTTACTTCAAATGAGCTATGCTACTAATAGCATGGTAAACATACATTCAATTGTGTGCTTTGTTAATCTAGTTAGCTATAATCAATAGCTAGCAAAAACAAGTCTGCTGCACTATAAGCATTAGCACGAAAGCAGTTTAAGCTGTCATGCTAGTTTGTGCTAATGCTATATACCATGTGACAGAAATCTAATGCTAAACTAATTTTCTGGAGTGTATGTAAGAACTACATCTTTAGAAGTTTTTGTGCTAATACGCTAAATACTATCACACAATCAACAGTATTTGGAATTTAAGAAATATACAGGAACTAAAAATATGTTTTAAATGTATTATCCAAATGGCCAAAAATTGTATTTTGTTATGTACTTGTATGGAATATATTTTATATTAATAAATTACATATAAAGTACATATTTATAATATATTTAAAATTAAATCTCACATAAAATACATGTCCATATGTTTTTACTATGAGAGAGAGAGAGGGAGAGAGAGAGAGAGAGAGAGAGAGAGAGAGAGAGAGAGAGAGAGAGAATATGTGGATGTTGTACATTTCTGTCTTTTCCTCCTCCTCCTTCTTGATCTCTCTCTGGTATGAAGTGCAGTGATGGAGTTGACAACCTCTAATTTCACTGCAAGTTATTAATATCTCCACCTCCAGCTCAGCGGGGGGCGCCACAGTCAGATACAAAGTGGAACACCAGGGTAGAAACTGAGGCTGTTTTAATCATAATTATTTGACTCAATCCAAAAATCAAATGTACACAATTTATATCATAAACAGAGCCTTTAATCCCAATCTAACTGCTTCCCTAAATCGTCATACTTTCAGTCTGTTTAGATGTTCAATAATCTCTAATATTATTATATGGTTTCTGATACTGTATGATAAGGACTCATAGGTCAGTCAGAGTGGTTTAAAGGCTAATACAAATTTGTGATGAGTGTGGCTAAGCAGTTGTCTGAAGACACTGTCCGCTCATACACTATATCAGTTAACCTCATAACCACCACCTTCACACCCTTTATGAGCATCCACTTCAACAACAGACCCCATTAGGGACTACACTGCTGTTCTGTTCTTACAGAGCAAAAGGTATTTACATTTTATTTCATTCATGTGATTAAAGGACCTTTGACATCATGTCCTACTCCATATGTCTCTCATATCACAGCTTTTTCATAAGGGAAATGCTCAAGTGGTAACAATGGTGCCTCCAATGGTAGCACAACTAACTGTACCCCATATATTAAAACACAAGCTCAGGAATCATTGGATGTTAAGAAATCTTGAAGTGAAACTGCCAGAAGGTGGTGCTCATCAGCAAAAACTATGAGTCTATACACCAGTCAAGTGTTGTCATCCTGTAAACTCTACTTCTTAAGAAGGCTTGGGTCCTTTAATATGTCCTGTACGATGATGGCAATCTAGCAGTCTGTTGTTGTGGATGCCATCTTCTTTGTGGTGGTCTTAGGAAGCAGTATCAGAGGAAGAGATGCAAAAAAACTCAACAAGCTGATCAGGAAGGCTGGCTCAGTTCTGGGCTGCTCACTGGATGCTTCTGGGGTAGTGGCAGACAGGAGGTCACTTTACGAATTGACTGCTATCCTGGACAACACTTCACACTCTCTACATAACATCCTTTTCAGACAGCCAAGCGCTTTCAGAATCACTAGCAATGCTGTAGCAAGGAGCAGTACAGTAGACTGTGCCAACAGTGATCACACTGTACACCTCTCCACTGTGCCGGGATATTACTGTACACTAAGTCATTAACATGACAGGCTCGCCGAACATCAGATGGACGTTCAACATCTTTCTTCTCCTGTCATTATTCACCTTTCCTTTGGCAACTGTACATTGCATAACACATACTGCACATCTATTAATATGTCACTGTTTTCTGATGTTTACAAGGCACAGGTACTTTGTTGGTTATATTGTACTTGGTTTCTGAGAGGACATTTTGAGATGATTCACTGGTTGTGATAATATATTACTGCACAATTACCTGCTATTTATGCATCTCTCTTACTTATCATTGCACTTTCAAGTTAGTTTTTTGTTCTATTTATCTTTTTCTTTTAATAGTAATACCTGTTTTTGTTTTGTTTGCTGCTCTTATTGAACTTGTGCTGCTGTAAGTCCATCCATCGAGCCATCCATCCATCTATAGCTAGCTAGTGTATTAAGAACTTTATAGCTAGCTTGTGTATTAAGAACTCTATAAAGCGTTATCTGCATTGCTAAGATACACCTAAAAATGGTGCGCAATTTTAAAAAATTGCATCTACCGAAGGCAATTTAAGTCTGCTTTATTGTTTCTCTGACACTGTAAGACCTTTTATAATATATAATTGCAACATTCAATTGATACCCTCCACCATACACTCCAACTTCAAATCCACCCCCAAAATCCCCCCATCCGGCAGGGGTGTCCCTTATTTCAAAATCTGAAAAGTGGTAACCCTACTAGCTAGTGAATTAACAACTCTATAGCTAGTTAGTATATTAAGAACTATATAGCTAGCTAGTATATTAAGAACCCTATAACTAGCTAGTGTATTAAGAATGTTATAACTAGCTAGTATATTAAGAACATTATAGCTAGCTAGTGTATTAAGAACTCTATAGCAGGCTAATGTATTAATAACTCCAGGTTTAAGCTGTTTTAAGCTGTTTGTAAGCTGGGACCTTGAGAATGCAATTTCGTTCCACCTCTTGTACTACATGTGATGTGAATGACAATAAAGCTTCCTTGTATCCTTAAAGAGCACATCAGTATGTAAATTATGCTACCACACTGGCTGGCTGGCAAAATACCCACATAAACTTACCAAAATGTACTATTTAAGATATATTGGCAGTAGTAGCTACAGTACAAGTAACTGGTGTTGTTTAATAATAGCATTAAAGTGTAATAGTACACGTAATTTCAGTGCTATTAATATAAAACACAAGCATCTGCAAAATGGTAACTTTACAGGTGATAACAAAAACCTTATTTACTTTCAATGTAAGTTATGAAGAGATATTTTATTAAAAACAATGCTGGTGCATTTCTACTGGTCCAATCACCATTACATTTTCACATCATCTAAAGCAGGGGTCTCAAACTCAACTTCCAAAAAGGCGCGGAACTGCCGGTGCTTTAAACCCCTGGAACTGATATGGTTGATGCATTTCACAACATCAGACATCACATTGTCAAACTTCAGGCATTTGCTGCAAAGGGCCTGCTGATGGATAATCCAATGCAGAGCAATGGCCTCTTCTACACCCTCCTCTTCCAGTTTTCTTTGAACAAGTGCCACCAGTCCATTTCTCCTCCCTGTCATTGATGGGGCTCCGTCGGTTGTTATTCCAGCAAAACTCTTCCATAGTAAGCCGGCATCGACAATGGAATCTCACAGCTGGTGGAATATCTCCTGACCGGTGGTCTGGTTATGCATTGATATCACTGTGAGCAACTCCTCCATCACTTCAAAATTGTCATCAACACCACGGACATATATTGCGAGCTGTGCAGTGTCAGTGACGTCTGTGCTCTCATCAAGAGCGACTGAGTATGAATGGAAATGTTTCGCTTTCTCACGCAGTTGATCGTAAATATTAGCTGACATGTCAGAAATGCTTTGTCTTCATGTAGAGGGCCACAAAATATCATTCAGCGGGCCGCAATTGGCCCCCGGGCCGCGAGTTTGAGACCCCTGATCTAAAGTATGTCTGCTGAGCTCAGATTATGCAGAAAACTTAAAAAATGGATACTGTCATTTCTTTGGACAACAGTGATACTCAGTGTGTGTGTGTGTGTTAGGTGGTCACTCACTCTCTGATGTGTTGTATTTTGCTCTGGACCATGGCAGTGTTGATGCTGGTCAGTCTCTGTAGATCAGACTGAGATTCATCTCTCTGTACTTCAGCTGTTCAAAAATATACAAACACAGAGACAAGTTTGAATTTTCAGAGGTTTTCAAAAGTGGGAAGAACTCTGTCCTGCCCTCAATTTTTTTATATAACACTTTCAACATTGCACACTACATATCTGTTGAACATATCTGTTCCTAAAACATAAGAAACTTATAGAAGTAATGTTCAGTGTTAACTGGGTTAAATTGTACGAATGCATTTCTGCTACCTTTCATTCACCCATAGTCTCTCTCAGTGAGTGCACTGAGAATTCAGCAGAGCTGAATCTCACTATTGATCTAATACATCACATAGAAACCTCCATTATAGACCAAGAACTGACTCACAAAAACAAAAATAATAAACAAAGTCTCACATGATGCACACCAGAGGACATTTATCAGAGATACACTGAGAGAATACTGAACACCATAAAACTCTACACGGTGCCATATTACAGTGCCAGTCAATACTCATCATTACAGGCTGACTGGTTAAGAAAAGCCTATTGAGACTATGATCCATTGGAAGGCTGAATTCTGGGCCTGTTTTTATTTCAATGTTTACTTTTCAGCTTATTCAAGCCAAATTTGATTCCCCAATGTGTTCAGCTAACTTTGTGCAATCTTCCAGTTATACTGTAAAGTTCAGAGTTACTGCATTACCATTAGGACTGCACACAATATCATTTATTAGGTGACCTTTTCAAAGCAAAAATATCTGCATCCAAGTCAATATGATTAGTGAATAGAGCAGCAAACCATGAAATTAACATACTTTTCAGATTAATCTGTGAATTAAATAATTTTTCTTAATGCATAGAGGGACATATTGTCTATATTTTCTCTTGTGGATTTTAGGTGTAACAGTGTGGAAAAACTCCACCATGTGGAAACTACAATCAGCACCAGCTGAACCTACATTTAGTCGTAGGCTAATCTGAACGTGAATTGCCATTACATTTACATTTACAAGCTACAAAAAATCTGTAGTAACAAATAAGTTTGAACTTTACTTTGAAAATAACTTAAAGTGTACACATACTCACTCTAAAGTAGGTCTAAGTTCCATCAAAAAACCCTGATTTGATTGATGGGGAAAATGCATACAAGAAAAAGGTGGATGATTTGAGAACATCACTTTATAATTAAGCATCCCTTTATGAAATACAACCAATATAACAGACAGATCTCCGGGCACTCCCCATCTGGGTGGAGACTCCATGTTGTCTTTGTGTCTGCGTGGATTTCTAATGTTTCCTCCCACAGTCCAAAAACATGGAGGTCAGGTGAATTGGCTACTCTAAATTGTCCTGGTGTGAGTGTGTATATATTCCCACTGATGGATTGGTGTACTGTCTTTGGTTTGGCTAAGATAGCGTAATGCCCTGCCCTGTGCCAGGTGAAGGGGTGGGGGACTCATCGTGACCCTGACCAGGATTAAGCAGATATGATAGTAGATGGATGGATCTCAGGGCACACTCTTGTGGCACAAATCTGAGTTGTAAGATGAACATACATAAAGTCCCTTCAGTGCTGTGCAGCCTGAAAGAATTACTTCTGTGATTAAAAATCTAAAAGCTCATATTTTCTGATGATTTGAAATCTCTTGTAAAACAAAATATCAGCATTCTGTATTTATTTCATGCAGTTGCTGTATATAAAATAAAAACATTAAGATGTGGGCCTAAAAATGTGCAAAATCATAAAAAAGCAATGTTTGAAGAGATTTAGATGCAGCACAAGTGCCTGTGGCGCTACTACTTTTATAAGGCTCAGGATGGATTTACATTCCAACTTAAAATCTAACTTATGTTCAGCTAATGCAACTGGCTGCAGGACATTAGCCTGGCTATACTACTAGAATGCTGTATTACAGCAACCAAGAGGAAGATCTGATGAAAAAAGTTACTTCTATGGTAGAAAAACAGCATTTAGGATGAATCTGGATAAATGTTTGCCTACTATTGCAGTAAAAGTTTGCAGTAATGAATACTAGCATTCTTTGTCTAAATCATGAAGACCTAGTACATTAAAGAATTTTTGTAGAATACATGAAAGGAACACAATGAGTTAGAGAGTCTTTTAAAGTTAGCTGTGAGCTTGTTGTATGAAGTGTGATGCATGTAGGCCGAAGCTGAGGGAAGGCTAGAACGAGAAGTGCTACAGGTGCTCATGCAGAAAAAAAGGCCTTTCTGAGCTGTCAAGCGCACCGACATGTGCGTTACGGTTCACTCCCCCAGACCAGTGTGTGTGTGTGTGTGTGTGTGTGTGTGTGTGATAGCCCATAGAAAGTGTCAAGGACAATGCAATCACATATAGGAATAGCAATAATTTCTAGGAAGACTGAAAGTGTGAAGAACCTACTTATACTAAGTTACAGTGGCTTATTTCCAAGTATAATGCAGTTTCTTGTGGAGTTCCCCAAGGCTCAGTTCTAGGCCCTTTACAATTTAACCCAGTTAACCTATAAACTGTCCAAAATAATTTAAATTTTCATCACTTTTAGCTCCTTCAAGTTAAATTAGGTTCCCCAGTGTATTCATTTAACAATGTATGGAATATGAAATCAGCCACATGTCCTTGCTTTCTCTATGGAGTCCTCCCTCAAATACATATACATGAGGAAGAGAAGCATGTTTTGTGCTTTTCTGTGCAACTGCAATGAGAATAAAAGAGATTTTTGCATTCATATATTTTTGTCCAACCAAAAAAAAAAAGTTCTCTTACCAGTTCAGCACAGTCTATAATGTCTACAGTGTACTACATTGACTTTCCAGCAGAAAGTTTAAACAGTAAAAAATGTAAAAGTCTGAAGTCAGGACAAGGTGAATGGAATCAGCACAACTTCCAATACATTCATTACAACACAGTCTGATACAGTTATGTTCACAAACTTAAATGAATGTAAGCCATAACCTTAAAGAACATCACCTCAGTGACAGGAAAGGCTGATTCAGTGATGGTTCACTGAACATGTATTTTTTTACAGCTAGAGTTTAGAAAAGTGACAGTAAATAATATTTGCTACAAAAGCAAACACATTTACAGTTTACACATTATTTTTCTGTTTGCTGGATATTTTATGCTCATTTTATAGAATTATACTCAATTTTAAACGTTCTCAGGAACATTTGTACAGGAAACATATGCAGTAAAGTGTTAACTGGTCATCAGTGTTCAGAATTGAAGGAAATCTGTAGGTTATTGTAAATATTTAATGCTAAATTCCAACTATAGTCTACATTGTACTCACCACTGGAGATTCAATGAACTCAGTCTTTAAGGCAAGCAGTTTATTTACTTAAGAACCACATCAGTAATCTCTGCAATAAGGTACATTATCAGCTCTAAAATATCCCTGAAATCCATTCACTGCTGACAGCAAGAAATATCTACATGCTTTTGTATCAGCTATAGGCTGGATTACTGTAATAATGTCTATAAAAGAGCTCTATTACAGATTCAGAAAAATTCTGCCTGACACACCAGAATGAGGGATTATATCGCAGCAGCTATTAAATCACTTCATTTCTTATGTGTATGTTTAAGAATTCCTTTGAAGACTATACTAAAAATATATTGAAGGACCTGTCTCTCTTGCTCTATTTCAGCAATAACTGTCCCAAAAATTATATATCCCAACAAGGTCACTCAGCAAGGCCATAATTATGTATATTGAAGGGAACTGAACAGTCAATTAAAATGTAATGTTAACATCAATATATCTTCTTGCACTGGAACTGGAACTTAGAAGCATCAGTAATTGCATGGAGTGAAAACAAACAGTAACCAACAACAATGCTTACCAGCAACTAACAGTGGTACTCACCCAGCAACTAAAAATGGTGCTCACCTAGTGACTAACAATGGTGTTCACTCAGCACACAACAATGGTGTGCATGCAGTGACCAACAATGGTGCTCACCTGATAGCCAACAATGATACTCACCCTGCAGCCAAAAATGGTGCTCACCTAGTAACCAACAATGATAACTCACCCTGCAACCAACAACGGTGCTCAACTAGTGACTAACAATGGTGTTCACTCAGCACACAACAATGGTGTGCCAGCAACCAACAATGGTACTCACCCTACAACCAAGAATGGTACTTGCTTAGTGAAAAACAATAGTGTTCATCCAGTGACCATCAACAATGCTCACCCAGAAAACCAGCAAAAATAGAAAAGGGCCTGGTTGTGGGTCCAAGAATCAGTTTCTCATTTTCAGGGAGAAAGAAAGTGGTCAAAATGCCTCCTGCTGTATGTGTACAAGAGTTAGCAAAGAACATTACAGGATGTACAGCAAAACATACCTTGTAAGCCCTATAGATAAGGTATCACCTCTGGCTCCGGCACCTCTTGATGTATCTCTGGCCAATCAAGTCTGGTTAATGTGTAGGAGGGGTTAACAGAGTGGACCCCAATTTGAAGCTCCTCCATGAACCTGTCGTGATGCCTCCATACACAGATTCATGTGGATCATTATCTACATATTCACACAAGATTCAAACTAATATAATGTAGCACGTCTCAGAGTGTGCACATTTTAATGGTCACTAGGGTATAAAGTTTTATTTGTATAGCATGCTTGCCCATCCGCAAACTGTATCTGTCATTGCCAGTATGTGTCTGCATGTCTTTCTAACTCACTCGGTGACACTGTGTCACAGTCTTGTGCCTGTATGAGTGATGGAGAGCAGAGCTGTGGTCAGTGATGCAGTTTTACTCCTACGTGCACCAGTCTCAGCAGACCAAACTGACCATCACCACCTACAGAACACAATTACACACCATCCACAACACGGTCTGAGGTGAGTGCAGCTATCACCATGCTAATTAGTGAGGAACTAGCTCTCATTTTATGTTAAATTCGTAGTTCCATGTAAACTAAAAAAGCAATATTAGGATACTTAGCATGTCTCAGCTGATTGACTGTTTCAAATAAAGGCTAATTTAGGTCATTTTTCATGAACTATCACTTTAAGTCACTCCAACAGTGTTTATATTGATTACAGAAACTCTCTGCAGTGTGGGTAAAGAGATTTCCAATTTTCAATGTATTGCACTCACAGTCTACTTTTAATTATAGCAGGCTCATACACTGCTCAGTTCTCTACAATTAAATATGAGTGACAGGGCTGAGGCACATTCTCATGATCTCCCACACACTTATACACACACCTAGTGTAAACTTCAAAGTCCAAGCTAATAATATACCTACCAGCAATCAATAACTCCAATCAATAGAAGCACCCAAAATCATTATTTCCAATCTTTCGGAAAATTGTGATACTTCTTTTCCAGCTGCTAATGTTGCAGCATTAAATTCATAGGGTCAAGGCTAGCATCCCATTAATGCTAATCAAACCCACTAGATCAGTTTTCAACTCTTCTCAACACACACAGTAACTATACAATGAAAGAACATAATGAACAATAAAAGAATATATACTTCATAAAAAAAGAAGAAAAAAAAAAGAATGTGGCTAGCAGTGAATGCTAGCTAATCTTCATTGCTTAGCATTTTCGTAAGTTAGCATTTTCACAGCCCATAAGTTATCACATTTGCAGTGCTTCAGTTATTTACTATGTAATGTAA
>BRDA01020733.1:0-31557 GCA_036984385.1 Crenuchus spilurus
TATATATATATATATAGTATACAATATATATTGTATGGTGTTTAAACTCCACTACATGCCTGTATTATAATCTCTCTTCAGCCATAGACTCTTCCACTCCAACAGACATAAGGAAACTGACATTTGTCAATATAGTTTGGAAGTGGAAGAGCCTAATGGCTGAAGACAGATTACAATATGGCCATCTAGTTGAGTTAAACACCATACAAATAAAGCCACCAATCTTTTATTTTAAACTATTGATTATAAATCCAAAATATATTTTTGAGAATCAATAATATCATGATGCTCATGTTTATTGATATTTTCTAAAATGCCTATGTCACTCTATAGAGAATGACTGACAGAAGTGAGGATACTTTAATATTGTATCAGTCTGGCTTATAACTTGTGAAAATCAGAAATCCAGAATCTCAAATCATTAGAGAATGTCAAATGTCAATATATCAAATATGTCACTTTACGTGGAATGAAAATAAAATTTGACAGTTGCTAGTTGAATTTTTAGGCACTTGTTTTAAACTGTTGTTCAAATGTAGAAATAGTAATCTATCTGTTATGCCATATGGATAATTAATTAATTTTTGTCCCTCTTTGTTTACAACCAGCTCTGCCGCTGATTGCTACTTCACTTCAGAAGATTTTTGGTTGTACCTGTTAGATAAACCAGTAAAACTATTGTATAGACAAAGTCAGAACAGCAAACATGCCCTCAAATCCAAGGTCCTACTCATTCTGATGTTCACTATTGCTCAGCCTTCCCTTGGTTGAGTAAAACAACAAATATTTAAAATTCAAGAGAAGTTAGTATGACATTTATTGATCCAAAACTATTTACTAATACATATGTATGTATTGTAGTTGTTCCTTTTAATAGATATGAATAGAAGCTTCTATTGCTGAGCACCTTTGTGGCCTCTAAACAGTATAAAAGATATAAAAAATCCTGTCAACATCCTGAAATATTAGAGAATTTGAAGTAAAAGCAACAAACAAACAAACATCTAAGTCTAAGCTTGAAGTTGATAATGATGTCAAAAATGCTGGAAAATCCTGACAGTTTTTTTTTTTTTTTTATCTTCTGAAACGTTGCTATTTGGAGACCACGGTACACTGAACACATTTGCATTCTTTTCTGAAAGGTACAGTCTGTACTGATGGATGTTTCTGTCTCTCTGTGTTGTCTGTGATCCACAGGACCAGGAAGCTGATAAACCATGGAGCGTTTAGTTTTGTGTGTGATGCTGATGGGGGTTTTGGTCCGGGGGCAACATTGCCCAGGGCGCTGCATCTGCCAAACCATCTCTCCAACCCTGACCCTGCTGTGTGCCAAGACCGGCCTTTTGTTTGTACCCCCAACCATCGACCGCAAGACCGTAGAGCTGAGACTGACGGACAATTTTATCACCGCTGTTCGTAGAAAGGACTTCTTCAACATGACAAGCTTAGTTCATCTGACACTGTCCCGGAATACCATCAGCCAGATTGCTCCACATGCTTTTGTGGGACTCAAGGCGTTGAGGGCGCTGCATATGGATGGTAACCGACTGACCGATATAAGGAATGACCAGCTGAAGGGTTTAGTCAACTTGCGGCATCTCATCCTAGGCAACAACCAGATCCACCACATTGACCCTTCCTGTTTCGACGAGTTTGTCTCCACTATTGAGGACTTGGATTTGTCCTATAACAACCTGAGGACGTTACCTTGGGAGGCTATTGCCAGGATGACCAACATAAACACTCTAACTCTGGATCACAACCTCATTGACCACATAGGAGTCGGAACCTTCACCCTACTTACCAAACTGGTTCGCTTGGACATGACCTCAAACCGTTTGCAGAAACTGCCCCCAGACAGCCTCTTCCAGCATGCCCAGGTGTTATCCGACCCCAAGGGTTCCTCCAGTTCCTCTCGGCTGACTGTGAGTTTTGGCGGCAACCCACTCCACTGTAACTGCGAGTTGCTGTGGTTGCGCCGGTTAACACGAGAGGATGACTTGGAGACCTGCGCCTCGCCCGAACACCTGATGGATAAGTACTTCTGGTCCATTCAGGAGGAGGAGTTCATCTGTGAGCCTCCGCTGATCATTAAGCACCTTTCGACCAAACCTTACGTGATGGAGGGACAAGGTGTCACGCTCAAGTGTAAGGCCATGGGGGACCCGGATCCCACCATTCACTGGCGTTTTCCCGATGGCAAGCTGGTACACAATAATTCACGTACCATCTTGTATGATAATGGAACGTTGGATATCCTGATCACGACCCTGAAAGATAGTGGTGCTTTCAACTGTGTTGCCTCCAATGCTGCGGGGATCGCTACAGCAGCCGTGGATATAAACATGATCCCACTGCCGTTGTTCGTCAACAACACTGGTCACATGAGGGAGGCGGACCCTGGACTCTCAGACATCACCACCTCCACCAAATCGGGCAACAACGACACCAGACAGGACAAGAGGGTAATGGTGGATGAGCTGACCTCCAATTCAGCCATGATCCACTGGCCGTCAGAGCGACACATCCCTGGGATCAGGATGTACCAGATTCAGTATAACAGCACCATGGATGACACGTTAGTTTACAGGTAAGGAACACACCTGAATACATTTTATATAGAAACATCCAATAGTGTTGAGTTGCAAACTACATTTTACTTGAACTTTATACATCTTTTGCCCAAATTGATCAAAATGCTGAGCTAGGATTGGCTCATACCTCTTAAGAGAATATGAAATGTGACCTGTTCTTAGAAAAGTCTGTCAGATGGGGCAGCCATGGCCTAGTGGTAAGGATCTGGTCTTGTGACCAGAAGGTCGCTGGTTCAATCCCCAGACAGGACATGACTGAAGTGCCCTTGAGCAAGGCAACCTAACCCCCTAACTGCTCCCCAGGCGCCGGTGGATAAGGGCTGCTTAAGGCACAAATTCTCACAGCCTAGTGTGTTCACTAGTGTGTGTTTCACTGCACGAAATGGGTTAAATGTGGAGGTCAAATTCCGTTGTGTGAAAAATCACATTGGCTAACTTGGTTGATCTTAATCTTAAGATGGTTGGTGAATATGCCCCAATATTAGTGTGTCATACTGTGCTTAGTAATTTCAATAAACCAGTTAAGTCCCAGGACATACTAAGCCAAATATCGGATTTCAGATACAGTCAGGCCATTATCACAATGATTGTCTGATTGGTCTCCTATCAGTGCAATTAGTTGGTCATTGTTGGGGCTATTTGACCTAACTAAGCATGTTAAATTATTATGGAGGTTTACCAAAGAGTGTTTTATTGCACAAGGAGAAAAATGTTGCGAAGTCCTTTGTTATATTACACAGTAAGTCGTACTGTGTCTGAAAACACATCCACTAGTCTGTGAACTTCACTAACATCTGGATGAGGGTTGAGTCACTTCAGAGAAGTTTGGCCAATGTAGTTTTACAAATGATCCATTTGGGTAACTTCTGATCTGTAGTACTTGTAGCAAAATAAGCTTCACATGTTTTTCTAAAAAAAAAGCTTGTCCTGGTAAAGAAGAAAATATGTAAATCTGATTTTGGAGTGAGCCAAAACTTTGCCAGCTGTACTAAGATTTAAATGAAAGGCTGTAGTAGAGGGAGATAGTGCATTGCTTTCATATCAACAGGGGAAAGACTTCCCGATTTACAGTGGCCATAAAAGACCTTCATGATTCAGCAAAATGCGCCGTATTTCACCCTCCACCCTCCAAGGAACTCCCGAAAGCAGCTCTCCTGCCACTAGACGCGCTGCATTATGCAGCTTAGCGTCTACATTTGCTGTCCAATCACAGAGGAGTAAAACACTCCTGACATTTATTACCTCTTGGAGAGCTTCTGCTGCAGACTAAAGCCCTCTGAATAATTTCAGACAGTGCACATCTAGCAAGAGCCCATCCAGCTGCTAATTACCAATCCTTTGACTCCTAAGCTGCTTGGATAAACATTAGATCGGATTTAGATCAGACGTTAGCTCATTATTAAAGATTAGCAAGGCTTGAATTTATGTACAAGTCTCGTCCATTCTTCTGCAGAGTCAAGCCAATAAACACAAAATGTATGATGTTGCTTTTCAAGGACAAATATCAGTGGTTTTCAGAAGGCAGAGACTTGAAAGCAGTAAGCAGAGTTGCCTCTGGTGTATTGGAACAATTTTCCACTAAATAGCTTTGGCGGGGTGGAAGCATTGTACAGCGTCAGTAAAAACGGAGAGAATAGCTGTTGAATCCACACGCTGCTTATAAACCAATACAAACTGGACGCCTCAAAAGGCCATGGTCATAAAATGCTGACAAACACCAGTTTTGGAGAGTGGGATTTACAGTGTAGGAGCAAGAAAGATTGAAAGTGAAGACGGCACCATGATGCTGGGCCAAATTTATTATGTGTATAAAGGTTTGCGCTGGTGAAACCAGCTCAGTAATGGATAAGCCTGGCAAAGGTTGTAAAGCTGGGGCTAAAAAGAGTTTATTTTGCCCCAGGAAATCAGACTGTAAGGGGATGTTTTGTGTCTTGTGTGTGTTGGCTGTGAGGAGTCGGCCAGGAATTCGGTACCTCCTTGCATAGTTTTGTCCCTATCTGTTTTGGCCACTCCTCACTCCCCTGTACCCTTAAACTCTGTTGGGCAGTGTTCGCCCAATTTATCTCCTACATGTGAATCTCTCTTCTCTCTGTAGTTCATACTGTTTAGGGCTATACCACATCCCACAGTCTCAGTGGCGTTGCTTTACCTGCAGTGCTGGTACTAATTCTGGTTGCGGCAGCTTTCATTATGTGTTTTTGTTTTTTCTCCTTTCTGTTTTGCCGCCCCTGCTATCTGCTCTTCAGGCGAACCTGGTGGCTTTTAACTCTGGGGTTTCTTAAAATGGGGCAGCTATCCAGGGGGAGTTCCCCACTCTCCCTCTCCATCTTTATGGCTGGCCTTTACACAGACATTCCACTTCCAAGCTAGAAATGAAAGTACAAAACTTGATAAACTGACATTTCCAAATGGTTCTCCACACACCCTCTCTATCATGCCATAAATCTCCCATCCTTGGTTGCTCACCTGTGGCGCGTAATAATTAGATCCCAAAATGGAGTGGCTGGTTGCGGTAGCAGCATATGGGTGAGAAACAGCATTAGCACAAACAGATGCACTCTAATTATACTCCTGTACATGTGCAGTGTCAAAAATAAAGATGCTAATTGCAAAGACTGTTGTTAAATGTACTGTTGGAACAAGAGATGTTATCAGGCCACAGTTCATTGGCTGATATATGAATGGGATGAAACAGCCAGTTGCCTTGTTGCCACACTTGTTGAGGTAGTATAGGCAATGGTTTAAACAAATACATTTAGATATGTAAGAGTCATATTTCACACAGCAAAACTTTCAAAACTTGGAAGAATAAGTAAAATTGACCTCCTGATCGGCCAACTCCTCCTTTTTGTCAAGAACCAAAAGAGAGTCTTGACATTGGTGTTCTTCAAACATCCATCCTACTCTGTCTGTGATTGGCTATAACTTCATTCTACCTTTCTTACAGTATCAGATACATAACTCCTGTATCATGATATATTAACATATTCAGAGTTACGCCTTCATAAAGTGATGCCAATGAATGTCTCATTACAATGAAACAATAAGTTAATTTGTGAAATGTTATGCTTAGCTGCTGTGATGTTGCAATTTCCTTCAAGATTAATAAATCCATCCATCCTTCCATCCATCCATCCAGTCAACCATAGTTGGAAAACATTCAAATAAATACATCTGTTGAGTTTTAATAGCTTAGTTGCTTTTAAATAAATAATAATTATCAGTGTCCTTGTTTTCATTATTGACTTATTCAAGTTTCTATATAAGCATGTTGTTGTAGAAACATCTGCCTGAGATCTTTGAGTTGCTGCTGTGTGGACAGATTTACCTGCTAGGACTTCATCTCAACTGTGCTCTTGTCTCTGCTCAGATGAGTGTGTTGAAAGCTGTTTCCCCAAATGTCAGCGAGAGAGAGGAGAGTGTGGGGGTGGTTTCGTCAGAAACTCATGTTAAGAAAAGCGTGTTAATCACGAGGATCTCAGCGCTGGCAGAGCTGGAGTGTTGGAGGTTGTGTGAATGCTGAAGAGCGTTTATTGAAAGTCCTATGTAGGAGGACGTTAATACGACGAGTCTAGTGAAACCTCCGGTAGGATGTGCACTCATATTAGCATATAAAAGGAGACAGGTTGTAAATATGCTTAAATACCTTGTAAGATGTTGGTCGTGCCCCACTCCACCACACCTACGAGCTTGTCAGCATGTAGACATTCAAGTTCCATTAAAGAAACGGCCATATAAACTGGTTTGACAGATTGTGATCCAGTTTTAGATGCAAGCTGTGGGGGGAAGCTGTTAGGTCATGTCACCAACATGGCGGCCATCTTGGATTGAGCTTCAGTTGTACAGATGTGAAGGTAGGTGAGTGACACATCAAACTAATAGAGAATTTCATCAGAAAATCAGTGAGGTTATTCATTATATTGTTCTTTCCTTACTTTTCCTTACTTTTTTTAATTTTCCTGTACTGGGATGTAATATAGAGGTTATTGGATGGTCCCCATTCAGCTGAAACTGTAACCATAATAAATCTGGGCCCCATGGCTCAGTGGAGTATGGCTGTCACTATCACGATCTGTGGACCATGAGTTCAAATCCCAATCATGCTGCTTGCCATCCACAGCCGGGGCTTGAGAGAGCAAAATTGGCCATGTTCTGTCTGGGCAGGTAAGATGGCACTCTGTCCCCAACACTACTAAGTAATGTCAGCTGACTCAGGGGTCTACCAGGTAATCCGAAGTATCGGCAGCAGTTGGAAAAGAGGCGGAGCTTGACTTCACATGCATTGCAGGAAGACTGTGCTAGTCTGCACCCTCCTAGAGTCAGACATTACAAGTGAAAGGGAGAGTCAACAAATGGGTCGGTCAATTGGCTACCAAACACATTGGGGAAAATATATTTATAAAAAAATAAAGAATAAAAAATAAAATAAAATAAATGAATAAATAAACAAATGAATATGTGTGGAATAAGTCATTATGAATTAATATAACTAAGATTTGAACTTGTAAAACCTACTGTTGTAAGAAAAAGGCCTACGAGCTTGTCAGTGTGTGGTAGTTTAGTTTCCTTTACCATTACCCGAATGGAATAAAAATGATCAGCCATCTAAAGTAGCCTCATCAGACATTTCAAAGCTTTCAGTGCCAGTGATCTACTGTCAATGACAAATGTAGGCTCTCTATTGAGGAGGAGAAAAGGCAGAATAGAGGCATTTGCAATAGCCGAGCTGCCTGAACAGCCATTAGCATTCAGCGCAGCTGCTTTCAAAGACACCATTAAGGAATGCAACGGGGGAAGTATGGCCGAGGCGCTGTAAGAGAAGTCGAAACTTCAAAGACTTCACTGGTGTGAAATCATGCCTGTAAGTATAGGAGGATCAGACGCTGCAGCCTGCAAGTGGCCTACATACTGTCCAAAGCTCAGGAGAGCGGGAGGCTTTTACAGACGGCCAGGAACAAACCCAACAGAGCATATACACATTCACAGTCTAATTTAAGACTTAGCACCATTGAAATATATATCATCTCATGTAAAACACATACATCTGACTGTATGAGACATTAGCAATGATGTAGGTACATATTGTAGCAACATCAAGTACTTTCATTACGAGCTTACACTCTGGAGATTGGCACGTTGGAGAGGTGTTCTACCTCACTGCCACTATGGGCCACTCGATTCCCACTGTTGAGATTAGCAAACTGCTCACCCACACGACGTGCAGTCTGCCTTCTGCCCTGTACAGTGAAAACTGGGATTCATACATGAAGAGAACACCTCTCCAATGTGCCATACACCGTCAAATGTGAGCATTTGCCCACTCAACTCAGTTACAATGACAAACTGTTGTCAGGTGAAGATGCCAATGAGGACAACGAGCATGCAGAAGAGCTTCCCTGTGATGGTTTGTGTAGAAATTTGGTAATGCAAACTGATTGTTGCACCAGCTGTCTGAGTGGCTGGTCTCAGATGATCTTGGAAGTGAAGATGCTGGATGTGGAGGTTCTGGGATTTGCTACATTTGTGTTTCCTTACTTTTGAGACACCCTGTACTGGGATGTAATGTACAGGTTACTGGATGGTCCCCATTCTGTTGAAACCATAGCTATAATAAATCTTGGTGGAATAAGTTATCAGTTGATGGTCACTATGTTGGTGACATGGCTCCCCCCATAGCTTCTATTGATCCATCCATCATCTTCTGCTGGTCAGGGTTGTGCAGTCTCCTACCTCTTCACAAAGCACAAGGCAGGGCAAAACCCAGGACAGGGCACCAATCTATTGCTGAGCACACACACCAGGAAAATTTAGAGTAACCAATTCATCTGACCTCCATGTTTTTGAACTGTGGGAGGAAGCTGGAGACTCTGGAGGAACTCCTAACACACGGGGAGAACATGAAACCTCCACCCAGATGGGAACTCAAACCCAAGACCGTAAACCACCAAACCACCATTCTGCCCACACCCGCAGCCTGTTTTATATGTGTTTCCTTACTCTTGAGACATGCTGTATTTTACTTGAGCATTTCTGCTACTTAATATGTTCTACATAAAAATACTACTTTCTACTTATTTTCAAAAGCTTTTTACTGATCTATTTTTTAAATCCTTAGAGAGAAGGTGCTCTACAGTATGTGCTGTGTGAGTGTAGTGCAGCCTTTTATACAGAATAAAACTAAAACAGCATTCTGCGTAGGGTGGAGAGGCACTGGCTCAGCTGGCATCATAACAAACATCAGAAAAAATTATGACTAACTTTGTGAGTGCTCACAGACTAAACAGAGGAAAGAGCTTCGAGTTACATTGGGACTAAAGTTCTGGTGGCTTCTAGGATGTATAAAGCCACACAAGTTGGAGAATGTATATGGTTTGTGACTGGATGATGGGAGTGGTCAGTTGCTCATTATAACTTGTTAGATCCCCTGGCAGGACATGATGAAAGTGTCCTTGAGCAAAGCAATTAACCCCTAACTGCTCCCCTGGTGCCATGGATAGGGGTTGCCTACTGCTCCATGCGTGTGTGCTCACTCCCCCATAGTTTTCACTACTTAACAGATGGGTTAAATGTGGAGGTCAGATTTCTCTGTATGCAAGTACATTGGTCAATGATTATGCACTTTCAAAAAGGTTTTGTACTTTCAGATCTCCACTTATTCAAAGAGTTATTGATCACTCCGATGTCCGGTTCTAGATGTCACAACATAAAATCATGTTGATATTCAGTGTCAGCTTCTGTCTCTAAACTTTGTACTAGTGTTAGGTTGATGTTGATAGAGCAAGTTAAACAGAGATTTGATCATTAAAATTTTGTATAAAAATTATTTACAAGTCTGTAAAAGTAGTGAGGCAGGAGGGGCGAGATGCCCACGAGGAAGCCACACAATGCAGCAGTTTTGGTATGTTAGGATTTGTCTGAAAATAACTGTATTTAGTCACAAATATTCCCACATTATTCACCTCTAGACACAGTTATTATTCTGTTATTATTATTCAGGTAACAATAATTTGCCCTGTATCCATATAATGAGGCCAACTCAACTCTTTTGTACTGAGAAATGTTGTTCAACACTTGACTCCTCATTGTCACCACTTGGGTGATGTCGACTCTACTTCATTGAAATTGCTGACACTGAACTAGAATAATGGTGGATTATCACCACTTCTGATTAAAAGACTCCTGAGGATGAAGACGGTCCTTGTGCCAGCTGTTCTGAATTTGGTGATGCCTTTTAGGGAAGAAACAACAACAAAACACAAGGCCTTAATATTAAAGTATGCAGGATACATGCAGGATAAAGTATTACTTGTGCTCAGAGCCCCAGCTGTGTACAATTAAGATTTAATAACAACTGCTTTATAAAGAGTTTGCTTTAGTACAGCTAGGAGCATGTACTTTTATACTTTACAGCTTTAGCAATGAAACATACTTAATCTCAATCTTAGGCCAAGGTGCCAAAGTATTTACATTCATTACTCAGGTAGAAGTATAGATACTAGGGTTTAAAAAGACTTTTATAGAAGTTGAAGTATCAACTTAAGCTTTTTACTCAAGTAAAAGTACAAAAGTACTGGTTTCAAAACTACTTAAAGTATAAAAGTAAAAGTAATGTAAGGAAAACAAATGCCAAAACACATGAGCATATAGTGCACTACCCCACCCCCACCTCCAAGATACATTTTTTTGTAAAAGCCGTAATGACTATAATGTTATATTAAAATGGTAATGTTGATTTTTTTGGGATGTACTGGCTACCTGTATCAGCTGCATATATGCCTCTTGAAAATTACTAAATTACTAAAGCACTAAATGTATATTTAATAGCTATTATTTTGCTATTTTGTGTTTTATGTTCTTCTAGGTTATTTAGGAGCATTGTTCTAGTATTTAGAATTAATCCTTTATTTTTCTGGCAATCAATTGCTTTTCCTGATTGCAAACTTACTCTGTACTCCATTACTTTTCCCTGAGGAGATCTGGGCAGTTTTCTTAGCGTAGCCTGTTATGCTAACAACATTTTTGATTCATTCCTTTGATTGTTATCCTGGTAAAAACAATACAAACGGACCTTCAGATGCTCTACTACTATGATGTCACACCACCATTATAGTACTTTAACAAAATGTGCTTGATGTTCTCCATAAAGTTACTAATAACATTATTTTGTGTTCCACACAGTCATAATATGTTTAATTTTGTATCTTACATGCACTTGTAAACAGACGACTCTCGGCTTTCTGTCATTTTCCCCTCAGCTTTCAACACTTCCACAGGTTCTGTTGAAGCATGGTGTGCTGCTGATGCATACTTCAAAATGTCTCTCGATTCAGTAGGTAAACTGGGTACTTTTTGTACTGCTTGATGAAAACTGCGTATACAGACACACTAGTCATTCTCACCTACTGCTTTTGCCTAATATGTAATAGGAAACTTGGACGCAACAAGGCTGCACAGCACTAAAGGGACATGATGTAGTTTGAGATATGTGTCACAAGAGGGCGCCCTTTAGCAGGCCAGAAACTGAGTGCTCAGTTCTATTTGTTTGGGACTCAAACAGTAAAAATAAACATGTATTGTAACTGAAGATACGACAACACGGTTTCATTAAAGCAGAATCTTTCATTAGCAGCTCAAAACAGTCAGAACAAGTTGAGTAGAAAGTAAAGAACAAGTTGAGTAGAAAGAAGAGACTTTCAGCGTTCATAACTCCTCCCTTTTGGGCAGAGCTTAGAAAAGAAGAAAGTCTTGAACCTCTGAATGTGAGAAGGTTCTAGAGCTGCTGGTTAAATAAGAGAGTTGGTGTTATTTAGTACTCAGGCCACTCCTGCCATCTCTGCATTTAACTCACCAGAGCAGCGCCTTCACGTTTGACACTTTCGTTTGGGTTTCATGTTCATGTTCCCGTGGCATTCACAGTTTAAATGCAGAGCAAATCAAAGGAAAGACTCTACAAATGTGTCACGTTTATGCTGAAAACACTGCCCTAGGCAAGTTCTCCTGCTCTCCTGTGGAGGTGCCCTTCCCTCGTCAGCTGTGGAACATGTTCTTTAGTCCTTGAGAACAGGAGTTAAAATTCCCTCTGGTTTTAGCTTCTGACCTCTGATCATAAGGACATCTCTCACACTGACACGGTCATTTCTCAGCCTGACCTCTCCGACCCCCACTGTACAGATTCACACATCAGCAGCTCCCGAGAGTTCAAACATGCAGGCCAACACTGTCCAGTTAGAGAACAAAGCTGAGGCTTGTTTAAGCCTGTTCTTCAAGGGTCAGGACAGGTGGATCATTCTCAGTGACACTGATGTGGTGGTGGTGTGTTAATGTGTTAGAGTGGGAAAAGATGCTGAGGTGAAAGCAGTACAGCCAACAACATCCTGTGAGCACAAGTGAAGGACTAGAGGACCAACACACACTGTGCAGCAACAGATGAGCTACTGTCTCATGAGCTACAAAGTGGACCAACAAAGTAGGTGTGTCTAATATAGTGAACAGTGTTAAAAATCGAAAGCAGCTCACTCTAACACACCACCACCACGCCAGTGTCACTGAGAATGATCCACCTCCTCGCCATTGAAAAACAGGGTGTATACAGAGGAACAGATGGACTACAGTCTGTAATTGTAGAACTACAAAGTTCACCTGTATGGTCAGCGGAGCTGAGTGGAGATACATTCAGTGTGTACCAGTGAGTGTATGTTGTCCACAATGGCACATGGGGGATTTTCTGAATTTAGAGACTCTAGAGGACACCCACATGTGGTAACTTTTATCTCTTAAAAAGGCTCTTTAGAGACAGTTTGTCCTTATTTTGCCTCCCCAAATGGTATTTTGTATTTTAGGCTTATTGAATAAGGTCTTATTGTGTTTAGGTCACATAGGTCTACTGGTTGATTGACTGATGCAAATGTTTTAAAAGCTAAAATGTCACTGTCCAAATGCACAGTGAGTGCATTCCGCTACTTGTACAGATGCACAATTGTCTAGTCTCTGAAGTGTTGCCAATCCCCAGGTTTCAGTCACCTGATCACACAACGACAAAAAAACTAATTTTTTAATGCAACAAATAAAAGTGATCAAAACACCTGCCAGATTCCACAATGCCACCACTTGGGTGATGTCGACTCTACTTCATTGAAATGGCTGACACTGAACTAGAATAATGGTGGATTATCACCGCTTCTGATTAAAAGACTCCTGAGGATGAAGACGCTCCTGGTGCCAGCTGTTCTGAATTTGGTGATGCCTTTTAGTGCCGAGAGAAGAAAGAACAACAAAACCGTAATATTAAAGTCAGTGATTTTCCATGATTTTGTAGATTATACATGCAGGATAAAGTATTTCTTGTGCTCAGAGTCCCAGCTGTGTACAATTAAGACTCCAGAACAGATTTAATAACAACTGCTTTCTTATAAAGGCTTTTCTTTTTTTAGTACCTCGAGGAAGATGTACTTTTATATTTCAGCTTAAGTAAAGAAATCAGCTATTACTACAGTATAACATCTGAATCTGAGCCCAAATCCTGGTGTTTTTATATAGAAACACAGGAGTTGGTGAATGAGGTGGTGGTGGTGATCATTCAGGCATCTTGTGATTAAATGCCATCAAAATCCCACAGCAATGCTCCAAAATCTAGTAGACAGACTTCCCTGTAAAGTAGAGACAACAAAATATAAACTATATATAATATAAAAGGATAAAGACTTTTTTCATTCCATTAATATAAGAGCAGCTGTTCTAGTACTTTTGTCCATATGTGTACGGTTCAGGATTGTTGTACCTTTTATTTATTTTCTGCTTCTTTTACTTTTGTGCTGCCACCAAACCCAGCTATTACAATACACCACCAACCAGTAATAATATGTACTGTTACTATTGTACAAATCTAACTGAAAGGGTTAAAGGATCACAGTAATAAAGGTTAGCTCTTAGTCTAATAAGAATGAATGTTTTGTTTTTCAGTTCGAGTGTTTCAGTGCTCCAGGCTGAAATATATCAATTCCAATTGGACACCAAAGTGTTTTTCCATTTCTGTTTTCTTTTACTTGCTTTTCCTCTGTTTGATTCTGTTTCTGTTTATTGCCCTCCCTCATTCTGTCTCGCCCTCTCTGTTCATATTGACCAACCCCCTCTCTCTGTTGAATTCTCTCTCCTTCATTCTCTTTGCTTCTGACTCTATATTTATATCACCCACCTCTCCCTCTCTCACTCTTTGTTCCTCTGTGTCACTCTACCTCTCTCTCTCTGCGTTACAGGATGATTCCCTCTGACAGCAAGACGTTCAGGATCAGCGACCTGGCAGCGGGTCGCGAGTACGAGCTGTGCGTCCTGGCCGTTTATGATGATGGTATCACCTCCCTGACGGCCACCCGTGTGGTGGGCTGCGTCCACTTCCGCACGGCCCCTGAGGCTGGACAGTGCCGCTTCGTCCACAGCCAGTTCCTGGGAGGGACCATGATCATCATCATTGGCGGCGTCATCGTGGCCTCTGTCCTGGTCTTCATTGTGATCCTCATGATCCGCTACAAAGCCTATGACAGCGCAAAGGCCAAGGCTGGCACCAGTGCTAATGTCAACCCTGGTAACAACGGCAATGTCCATGGCCATTCGCAAATCAACGGGAACCGATCAGGGCATCATGGGTCCAAGCAACAGCAGGGGATTGAGGAACGCGTCCATCGGAGAGAGTCCCAGGTGGGGCCGGACTGTAAAGCCCTCGTACTTCTTAGCCTAGAAAGTGAAACTCAAGAGGAGCTAAAGGTGCAGCTCCCTCCACTGAGTCCAGAAGCAGCCATTCCATCTGCATCTGGAACACTACAGTCAGCATCCCGCCGGGCAAGTTTGGGCAACCCACCCTCAGAGGACACCCAAACGGACAGCAGCCTTACGGGCTCCACCATGTCCCTGTGCCTGATTGGCTCCAGGTCGGGTGAGGACGGCCCCCCACAGAGGCCCCGGGACAGCAGGAAGGGGGCTCTGTCTGGGATGGGGCTACTGCCGGGCGAGTTGGCCAGGACCAGGCACCGCTTCTCATTTGATGGCGATTACGCCCTCTTCCAGAGCCACAGCTACCCCCGCCGAGCGCGTACACGCAGGCACAAGTCCAGCACTAACCTGAACAGTGATGCCTCTCCACCGGCCAGCCGCAGGGTCACCTTCAGCAGCACCGAGTGGATGCTGGAGAGCACCGTCTGAACAAGGGGGACATGGGACACATATATGCTTATACATACTAAGCACAACATGAACACAGACACACACACACAACAGTGATGCAGTACCCATATTCAAAAACACACATTTACAGAAACAACGCAGACAGTTATGCAGTACCCAAACTTGTCTCACCGGGCCAGACGTGATCTCATAACAAGACTGCAGTGTGTCTTGATAGCTTTTCATGCTAAATTGCAAGTTGATTGTTATAGTCAGGGATTCGACCCCTCTGATGGAGTACATCAATACCATTAACTCAAGAGTAGCCCACTACTAATAATGCCAGGTGTGGGCTAGAGGGGCATAAATCTATAAGTGTGGGCATAAGTGTTCTCTGCTCCATCCAACACTTTTTGGATGAGTTGGTGGAGTTGGGGATGCAATGGAGATGGATCCAACATCCTGACGTTCTTGTGGCTGAATGCAATCAAATCCTCACAGCAATGCTCCTAAATCTAGTCTAAAATTTAGTCCTCCCTCAAAATTAGAGGTAGTTAAACCAACAAAAGCAGGATAAACTCTTTTCTCCACAGTCCACAATCTTTACCACAGTTTTCAGAAGAAACAATGAATGACCTAGGTCTCATTACGGTTGTCCATACAGTGTATGTTTAGGACTAGCTGAGAGTGTTCATTCTACAAATCGAGCATTGATGAGGAGCTGTCTCTCCAAGCATGTACCAATCCTACATGTTTAGTTGGAGCCATGTAAGGGACCGCCCTCAGCTATATGACTGATGGTGAGGTCCTGTATGACTGATCCTTTGATTCACTGATGCCTGTTATCAGCTGTCTCACTGATAGCAACTGGGTATGGTTTGCTTTGGAGTTATGGCCCCCTGGGGGCTGAACTGGTTTATTAGGCTGTCTGTAAGTCCCACATGCCCTGGCCTGGGTTCCATCTCCTCCTGGGAGCTGAGCTGGTCTGCCAGTACTGCCTGTAATTTCATAGGCCCTGGCCTTGATCCTTTCAAGGACTGTTCCCATTTGGCCCCTCCTCTCTCCCAGGAAACCTTTTTGTTTATTTGATTATCTTTTCCCTGTTCACCCTCTGCAAATGGTGTAGTAAACCTTATACCCTCTCTGGTTTTTATTGTTTCGAGCATCTTTCTCTATCCCAATCAGTCAGTTCAAACCCCAGTCATGGTGCATTTCCGTTCCCCCTTTTAATTATTTTTGCCACCTCCTCTATCTGCACTTGAAGTCCAACACAGTGACTTTTAGTGCTGGAACAGACACAGTGCCAATAATAATGTCTCCATTTACCTCAAATAATATATCTGCCGTTGATATATTGTGCTTTGCCTCAGTCTACATTACGTTCCCAAAGTCACGGGTGTAACCAAATGTTCTAGATACGAGATCACGTCTGGTTCCATACTAGATACACACATCAAATATGCACACTTACAGACACACACAGGCAAAATAGTGTAATACACAGACTTTCTCTCATGTCTTTGTCTGGGTTTTTCCATGTTCAGTGGCCCCTCATGTCTAATAAAGAGATATAGAGATAATGAGAGAGAGAGAGAAATGATGGCCATGTCCTTCCCTGTAATGCAGCGGTGCCTTATTTCTGAACATGTACCAATGGAGGATGCTGCTAGGTGTTGACACACACACACGCACACACACACACACACACACACACACACACATACACACACACATACACATCATCTGGTCATGCCCTACTCTGTGGGAATACATCAGTCTTTTGTTTTTTAATGGTTATTTTTATATGTGATGCCAAGGTGGTGAGAGGCCGGTGGATATGTGAGTGTTTTTTTTTTCTTTTTAATATTTCATAAAAAACAAATCACGTCACGATGACGTCAAACAATTAATGTGTTCATGTGTGTCGGCTACTTTCAAAGACTTTTTGCACAGAAGACACGAGTTACAAATGGACAAAGTACAGTACCAGTCTGTTCCTCAGTAAGGACTGAAATAAAGACATCTGTACACATACCGATTACGCTAGCCGGCCTGGAGGAGCTGTGCGGACTGCTTTAGCCAAGATGGACTAACGTATCCCTCCTCAAGTGACTGTATGATAGTAATCGGTGTTGTATCTGGCTGGTCTAGATAAAAATACAAAAAAACAAAAAAACAAAAAAGGACAACTGCAACAAATGAAACAGAAAAAAAGATCAATATATAAATATATTACAAAACTATTGGTGTATGTGTTCTAAATATGTAAGTCATAAGTGACATGACTTTTTACAAAGCGTTCTGGATGATGGCCACAAGTTTTTACATTAAAAATCTGGGTCATCGCATCTCTCCCCCGGGTTTAGTATATTAAAGTTTGGACCACTGATCCCTCGTGGAAGGGAATTAAAGTTTTTTCTGTGTGTGTTGGTTGAATGTACGTGTTCTGTGTGTATTTTTACTCACTGTTTACTCCTTCTCTGAACTAGGGCTGTCGTCATTATTACATACAGTCATACAGCAGAAAGCATACATCATTCAGAATCTCTCACTATTAGAATATTTCATTTAGAGTTTCAGTAAATGACATTAAAACAAAAGGCTTAAAATATATCACTTATGTGCCCAGAGTGTTAACTGGTTAACTGTGGGAGTCACTGGCGTCAATGGCCTGTAGGCACCACCACGGTTATGCCGTTGGGAGACACTCAATATACGAGAAGTCCATTCTTAGTACATCTTTCCTAGAGCAGCTTGAGAACATCCAACAAAGTTATTGGTTTCTGAGATGCTACCACCACCATGTTTCACAAGGTAACTTAAAATCATGTCATTTTGGATATCAGTCACATCACATCCTTTGCCCATGACGTTGGTGTGCTAACTTATTGATATGTGCAGCAAATCTAATCAGATGATGTCCCAAGCCCAACCAGGGGTGGTTCTGACTGTGAATGTGATGGTTTATTTAAGTTTAATTATGAAACATGTTCTAACTGGTTATATTACGACTTCAAGGCTTATTTATATTCAACATTGAATGGATACAGATGTGTACTACTGGACATGACTGAGGCAAAGAAACCGGCAAAGAGTTTAAAGAAAATGGTTCTATATAGAACCATGAACACTCAAAGAACCCTTTCAATGATTAAAGGGTTCTTCAGATTGTTGGAGGATGTGTTTAGATGGTTCTGTATAGCACCAATTGCAGTGTCAAGTTTGTAATGATAGAAGAACCTTTTTTGATTCTACACTGAACCATTTACAGCACATTCATCAATATGAAGAACCCTTCTATATAGAACCATTTTTTTTACAAAAGAACCCTTGAGGAAACATATGTATAAGTATGTATATGATATTTTGTCTTTTTTTTGTGGTAAGTACATTATCTGGTGTCAGTAATGTCTGCCCTCTGGTGGGTGTACTGATTAACATCCACGCCAACGTAAAGGACACAGACGTAAGTGGGCAGTAATGGTTATATCAACTCAAACAGACACATTTCATACAAAACACTAGAGCTGAAAGCTTCACGTTTATATCAAAATCACAATTTAAGAGAATTTTCGATCTCTTATAGAGATATATGATCAAAAACGGTGTCTAAAGTGGGGAAATGTAAATATGTAGATCACCTGGACCAAACTTCCATGTGTTGTGACATCACAGCCACAATAGATGCTCAGTTTAAAATGCAGTCACAATAATAGTCCTAAAAACTGAAATTAGATATTGTCCCCAAATCATTTAGCCCTGAGTAAAGGCAGAATAAATGAGCCTTTAGAGGGCAGCAGTGAGCACTGTTTGTTTATTTGAGCTTTTTCTAAACTCAGTGTGGTGCTGATGAGCATTGCCTGATAGAAAGCAGGACAGATTGACTGGTGAAACACAAAGAGAGAGAGAGGGATGAGTGAATGAGAGACAGAGAGAGAGCAAGAGAGAGACAACAAGACAGAGAGAGAGAGTAGGTGAGTGAGGGATGAGTGAGTGAGAGAGACAATGAGAGTGAGAAAGGAGGAGGAGAGAGTGAGACAACAAGACACACAGTGAAAGAGATGGAGATAAAGAAAGTGAGAAAGAAAAAGAAGGAGAAAGATAGAAGAAAGAAAGAGAGAGGAGGAGTAGAGAGAGAGAGGGTGAGTGAGGGATGAGTGAGCTAGAGAGAGAGAGGGAGTGAGAGAGAGACAGAGAAAGTGTGTGAGAAAAAAAAGAGATTGAGAAGAAAGACAGAGAGCGAGAGAAGAAAAAGACAGAGAGAGAAGAAAGAGAAAAAAGAAAGAGCGAGACAGAGAGATAGAGGGAAGAGTGAGCAAGAGTAAAAGAGAAAGACAGAGAGGAAGGGAAAGAGAGAAGAAAGAGACAGAGAGAGAAAGCAAGAGAAGAAAGAGAGAAAACAGACAGAAGAAAGGGAGAAAGGAAGAGGAGAGAGTGAGACAACGAGACAGACAGTGAAAGAGATGGAGATAGAGAAAGTGAGAAAGAAAAAGAAGGAGAAAGATAGAAGAAAGACAGAGAGAAGAGAGAGGAGAAGGAGAGAGAGGGTGAATGAGGGATGAGTGAGCTAGAGAGAGAGAGGGAGTGAGTGAAAGAGTGAGAGAGACGAGACAGAGACAATGAAAGAGAGAGAGAAAGTGTGTGAGAAAAAAGGAGATTGAGAAGAAAGAGACAGAAAGAGAAAAAAGAAAGAGCGAGACAGAGAGAGATAGAGGGAAGAGTGAGCAAGAGTAAAAGAGAAAGACAGAGAGGGAGAGAAAGAGAGAAGAAAGACAGAGAGAGAGCAAGAGAAGAAAGAAAAGAGACAGAAGAAAGAAAGAAGAATGAGACTGAGAGAAGAGAGAGAGACAAAAGAAAGAAGAGAGAGAGACAGAGATAGAGAGAGACTGAGAGAAGAGAGAGAGAGAGAGAGAGAGAGAAGAAAGAGAGAAAAGAGAGAGACTATGGTAATGGTGCTATATCATTTCCTCTTGGGAACCACAGCCCAGGTCAGCCAATTGTTCTTTAATAGTTGATCACAAAGGACAAAATAACACAAATAAATCATTAATCTTGATTAATCTTTAATTTCCTAATCATGACAGCCCTACTCTGACTTTGCTTTCTGCTGCAGGGAACAAACAGTTGGTGAAATTTCATTTTCTAATTAATTTGCTGAAATAAAACAAACAGTGTCTGCAGTGATGCACTAAAACACACAAAAGTTAACTAATGGACTGACCATTACAACACAGAAGAAAGTGACCAAACTCTATAATTGCAGTTTATCCCCAATATTATCCAAACTGAGATGACCAGAATACCACAAAATAAAACTCCTCTACCAGCAGCACTGAACAGTACACTGTCCATTTTGGTAGTTTGGTCAAGGTCACGCCCTTTTCAGAGCTCCACCAATCACATCCAGATGTGTCTGGTCAAACAAGGCAAGTTAAATAAACGCTGGTCTTTAAATATGTAAACAACACTTTTGATACCCTCGTAGACTCCCAGTGAAGCACAGTGTCCAGACCGGACGTTGTAAAAGTCTGTTGACCAGTAAATGTTGATCTTTCCTCCACATAATCTGTCATTAACTCATAATAACAGCTTCCGTTGAGCTTTATAAAGTGAATTTCAACATGCAGATGGATGTGGCTTCCTGTAGCTGCTCACATCAGATTCAAAACCCTGATGCTCGCCTACAAAGCAAGAAATGTACGAGCCCCTTCCTACCTAATGGCAATGAACTTCCAGTACAGCTCAGCTTGACCCGCCATCCTTCAAGACACATGGAAGACTGGCATCAAGACTCTTCTGTCCTAGCACCCAGGTGATGAAACAAACTCCCACTGGCTGTTCAAACAGCAGAGTCCCTCAGTCTTCAAACACAGACTGAAGAACTCTTTATGGAGCACTTAAGCAGCACTAGTTTATAACTCTTATTGTAATGTATTGTAAAGCTCTTATGTTGTGTATAATTGTGTATCTTTCCTTCTTTCTAGGTATTAGTGATGGTTTAGTTCTAACGGTGTCTGAGCTGGAGTAGATTGGACTTTAACCTGTCCGTACTAGCTGAGATCATTCTCTTAATGGAGACAAAGCACTGCTGTACCTCGCTCTAGATAAGAGCATCCGCCAAATGCTGTAAATGTAAATGTTGAGACACTTGTCTCTTCTGAAATCAAAAGTTTCATCTGTCCACTGAAGGCTTTCTGCTAGATTGCACAATATTTTTGTGAGGATTTGACTGCATTCAGCCACACCAGCATTCAGAATGTTGGATGATCACCACCCCATCTCATCCTCAATTCCATCATCTCATCGCAGAAGTATTGAATACAGCAGAGAACACAGTTCTCACAGACAGGGCTTTATACTCCTGCAGGTCATACGTGGCATTAGATATGGTTCATGTTTAGTCCTATTCTACTGGCGGTACTACAGGGACTAAACAAACTGTGTGAGTGCATTTGTACATCTGCCTCACTTAATGTAGCTGAATGCATTCAATAGAAGGGCTGTCTACAAACTTTTGGACAAATAGTGTAGCTGTAAAGCAGGTTTATAAGCGATATCTGCAGTGGCGGTTTCTGATATGGGCAATAAGGGCAGCCGCCCAGGATGGCGCGAAGCCCCCAAGGGGTTCTATGAAGCGCCCTTGGAACCAGTGTATGGAGTGAGATCACTGTCTTTAATGAGATTGCGCAAAAATGGGGTTAAACCAAGTGCATGGAACGCAACAAGACCCATCAAATGAGAAATGAGCAAACGACGACACCTCGAGCTGAGAGACAAGAACCGTATCTTTGGAGAGCAGCACAGGAGTCACTCTGCTCATTTCTTGCTGCTGCACATGATCGTCTCTCTCTGCACACTTCTCACTTTTCTGCTCGATTCTGAAGTTTCTGCTCGCTGCATAATTAACAGGAAATAACATAACAGGAAATACACCAGAGGTGAAAAGCTTGCTGGGTGACTAGCTACGGACTGGTAGCTTTAGCTGTTCACCCTAAAATGGGAGAGTCCAGAAAAAATATAAGTAATAGTCATTCAAATTGTGAACATATTATTTATATAGTTATATATGTTTATGGGAAGTTTTAATTACTGAATGAGAATTACACTATAACACAGACTTTCTAAGAAATGTGGCTTATTGCATTAGCTAGCTATTTTACAAAGAAATGAATGTTATTGTTAGCTAGTAATAAGCCACATTTCTTAGGAAGTCAGTGTTATTGTGTAATAAATAAAACTTCACATAAACATCTATAACTATTAAGGCTGTTGAAGTTAAAGCGATTTCAATGTGATTTTATAAAAATAGTGCCGTGTTATAATATTATAAATAATGCAAAATGTTTTTGGCTCTGCAAGTCACCTGTAGTTCATGTTGAGACTTGACTGTGCACAGCATCATTAAGAGTAGAGGAGTAAAGGCAGAAACACAAATTTACTAACTTTTGTTCTTTTGGCGGATTTATTTTTAGAATTACTGAACATTTCATGTGCTTTAAGCACAATTTCATATACAGTGGAACTTTGACTTACAATTTACACATTTTCTGAAATACGAGCCATGGTAGATTTTTTTGCTTTATGATGCAAGATCTGAGTTATGAGTGAGCCACATCATCTGCCACTAGAAGTCACTAGCGAGCATGAGTGCAGAGATCACTGCAGAAAAGGAGAGTTTGTTCTGCACTTTGTAAACAATCGTGTCTCACCTTTTTAAAATATTTTGAAATGAAGGAAGAAACAAAGCTCTATGGACAGAATTTTACTGAAATGACCTGCAAGTGAAAGTGAAGAAAGTGTAGTGAAAAAGTCACTGAAGTAGATTGTCTGATCTTTAATGTAAATACACTTAATAAAACATTTAATTTCTTTACATTATCTTTTATTAGGTATATTATTGTTTTCATACATTATTTGTTATTTCTAAAGTAATTTTTTCTTATTTAAAACACAAAACGAAGGTGTGGTTTTAATAGGAAAATGTAATTTGATATACAAGTAAATTGAGATACGAGTTCTGTTACAAAATGAATTAAACTCGTAAGTCAAGGTTCTGCTGTATTAACATAGAAAAATGTAGTATAAGGCAAGTGTGTACAAAATCTTAAGTAAAAATGCATTGAAACATCTGTCTGAACAAGCAAACCCAGTTCCCTCATAAAGGTGCCTATATCTCCTTACCTTTACATGTAAACTATTCATTAAAAATCCATACTGTGTTTATGACAATCATATTGTATAACATAATATTGTGATGCTCGAGTGTGTTTCATACAGTCCTGATAACCAAATCTGAGATGAATCAAATTTTAGACAACAAACACATCTTGGCAGATTAACTGCTTTAAATAGTCAGGTAAATCAGTCTTTTACCACAGAAAACCCCACTGAATACCAGCCTTCACAAAGCCTTCGCAGCCTTGTTTTCAGGAGATGAATAAGCATTGTTCCTCAACATCAGTTCTGCTCTGCAGAGAGAGGCATGAATGTGCCTCTTTAGTCACTGCACTTCCATTAGGCCAATTTCTAACAGAAGTTTGGGAGAGGAAAGTGATGAATTGTCCTGTTCGGCATGGCAAAACGGCGGCACATGAATGCAATTATCAAACTGATTAACATGGTAATAGTTCCTGTGACGGTCGAGCCTCTAATTACCCTTTTTCTGAGGCGAGGAAGAGCAGAGCAAGAAGCTGAGACGTTTGTTTGCTGAAGCGGATCATCCATCAGGCAGCACGTGTTTACAGCACATCGTGGCCTGAAGGTGAAGTCTCACATCGCTATAATTAATTGGAAATGTTCAAGAATGAAAGAAGTCCAAGGTAACTAATGTGCTTAAAAGCACCCCAGTGTCCAAATTTCATTACAGTTCTAGTTATAGTGATATGTGAATTATAGTCATTTTGGTATAATGTTGGTCAGTTTGGCTTATAGCTTATGAGTTGGTGTCCAATCGTCACAGTAATATGATGGTCAGTAGTAGTGTTGGCACTGTGGGCAGCTGCTGGGCATCTCCATAAAGCTTGTGAGCAGATGAAAGCATGAAGTGCTCTAAAATCTCATTGTAGGTGTTGACTTTGGATTGAACACAGTGGACCAACACCAGCAGATGACATGACATCTCAAAGCATCACAGACTGCAGAAACTTCTCAATGCTGACACCCCTGGTCAAACTATGTTACTGTAAACAGTTAAGCAAATTAAAGACGAAATTATCTCCACAGGTATAAAGACGACACATTCCCTTTGTATTTTAAGCAAAAAAAATATATATAATTTTTATCTTTTACATTTTAAAAATCATAAAAAAGGAAACGAGCCCAAAGTGTTGCACCCTGCATGGTTAATACCTTTTTGGAGACCCCCAAGAGTATCTCAATTCTTGTTTGCTGGATTTTCAGCCATTCTTTATTGCACAATTCTTCCAGTTTTGTGAGATTCCTGGGCGTCTTGCATGCACTGCTCTTTTAAAGTCTATCCACAGATTTTCAATGATGTTCAGATCAGGAGACTGAGAGGTTCATGGTAAAACATTCAGCTTGCACATTTTGAGGTAGTCTATTATGGATTTTGAGGTGTGTTTACAATCATTATCCATTTATAGAAGCCATCTTCTGTTCAACTTCAACTTTTTGACAGATGCTGTTTTGTTTGCTTCCAGAATTTGCTGGAATTTCATTGAATCCCTCTACGGTACCTGTGAAATGTTCCTCATGCCATTGGTTGCAGCACAAGCCCAAATCATGATTGATGTTCCCCCATGTTTAATGGTTGAAGAGGTGTTCTTATGAAATTCTGTACCTTTTTCTGTTTTAAACTCATTGGTCCACAGGATTTGTTTCCAAAATGCATCAGGCTTGTTTAGATATTTGTTTGCAAACTTCTGACACTGATTTTTGTGGTGAGGACACGAGAGGTTTTCTTTTGATGACTCTTCCATATTTGTGAGGTGTTGCTAAAGAGTAGAAGAATATACTACAACTCCAGAATCTGCTAAATCTTCCTGAATGTATTTTGCAGTTAAACAGAAATTCTGATTTGCCTCTTTAACAATCTTACGAACAGCTGTCTGACTTTTCTTGAATCTTGACCTCCACTTTTCCTGTTAACTGCGGTTTCTGTCAAACTGAGGAAATGGAAACCTGAAAACCTGCTTTCTTCTTACAGCCTTCTCCTGCTTTGTGGCCTCAACCATTTTCATTTTCAGAGTGCTAAGCAGCTTCTTAGAAAAGGTTAGAGCAGTCTGGGTATTTATAAAGCTCTGAAATTTCCTAACAATGACTGTGAACAAGCCATAACGCTAACAGGCTAATAGTCAGTTATGCTGAATGCACAAATCTATTTTACTTTGAAAGGTACTCCATTCATTTTTTTCACTCTAAAATTGTAAAAATCCAAACTAATGTATTGATATTGCTTAAAATGTGGAAAACTGTGTTTCATTTTCGACTTTTTGTAGATCATATGATCTTCAGCTTGCTTAACTGTTCACTGTAATTTTGATCAGGGGTGCACAGACATTTGCTTACCACTGTAAATATGTAATGATTTTTTTTTACTTATTAAAAAAAAAATTCACAATACTCTAAAGATACTTTGCTCAATACTATAATCTAAAATACTCTATTTTTACTCTAATGAAGACCAGTACTTAGTACTTTCAATTTGTAGCTTCTTCAAACATCTGTATGTGGACACTAGATTAGGTATGGTTACTAGTAATATACTTTATTCAATACCATGTAATACCAATACTGATATTTTTTAAGTGTTTATTATTATTGTTATTGTTATTATTATTATTATTATTATTATTATTATTATTATTATTGTTGTTGTTGTTGTTGTTGTTGTTTTAGAATAAATAAAGAAAATTTGGACATCATTTAGATCAGAAGAATTCTGGTCAGGTTCAGTTTGTGATTAAAAAAAGTGTGTTTATTGATTTTTGAGTCCAACAGGGGAAACATGTATGATATATTTTATTTAAAAGTGAAACTATGGTGAAGGTAGGTTGCTGTAGTTCTGTTTTCTGTCAGAAGTAAACAGAGAAACACAACAGTCAGTAGAGGCTGATTTGGGGTCTAAAGGGGTTGAAATCAATATTTTGATATAAGGTTTGATTTTCAAAAAGAAAGGACAGGATCAGATGTATTGATCTGTTCATCTCTACTAGAGACTACTGTTTGTGCTAGTTTCAGACCACAAAGTGCAGGTTTTAAGAAAACAGACTGGAGAATTTCTATGGACCTGGCAACCCGGCAGCAAGACATAAACAGTCAGTGGGGATTATTTTTTGTACAGAAAAAAGCCTTAATCCAGCCTGCTACATCACAAACAATCTCTGATTCCACTGATTAGGACAAGTGTGGTGATAAGGTGACACCTGTGCCAGTTCCCTGGAAGCAGTTGGGGGTTAGGTGTTAGCTTTGCCAGCACCCAAAAAGCAGTTGGGGGATAGGTGTCACTTGCTGCATTGCCCGGGGAGTAGCTGGGGGTTAGGTGACCATACCTTATTCTTCAATGGTCATTTCCACTACAGGGCAACCACTGACCCAGTGCATCATTCTAAGTGAGACTGATATGGTTTTGGTGTGTTAGTTTGTGTTGAGTGTATCATTAGTTGGTTGGTGCACTATTTTCACTGCAGCAGTGACACTGAGGAGTGCAAAAATGTTTCACAGGCAAAAACTCTCTATTTTTTTTGTTGTTGTTGTTGTTTTATATTTGTTATTCTGGTTTCTAAATCACAAGTGATCAAATATTGGGAGATGTACAGTACCACAGCAGTAAATGATGAGATTACTATTTCTTTGAAGTAATAAGTAATTATGGTTTTAGAAATGTAGTTGGTGATGACTGATGTCACAATAAATCATTCAGAATGCTAACATAACTTTAAAGTATGTGCAGAATATATAATTGAGCATTCAAAGGAAAAACAATTATCAATCAATCAAAATGTTTATATAGTGCTTTTTACAACTGACGTTGTCAAAAAGCTTTACATAATTAGTATCAGTCAATTCAAAACCAAAACCTGATGCGAGTGAGCCAAAGGCAACAGAGGCAAGGGAAGCTCCCTTGAGGCTGGAGGAAGAAACCTTGGGAGGAACCAAGACTCGCAAAGGGGATCCATCCTCCTTCGATCAGACTACTGTTATAAATATACATCATCGGTTAAGTCTGACATTGTGTTATAGAGTAAAACAATAACAATATTAATAATTATTATATATAATAATAATAATAATAATAATAATGGGGGGCACGGTGGCTTAGTGGTTAGCACGTTCGCCTCTCAGCGCTGGGGTCTTGGGTTTGATTCCCCATCTGAGCGGAGTTTCCATGTTCTCCCCGTGTCTGCGTGGGTTTCCTCCGGGGTCTCCGGTTTCCTCCCACAGTCCAAAAACATGGAGGTCAGGTGAATTGGGTACTCTAAAAAAAAAATTGTCCGTAGGTGTGTCTGTGTGTGTGTGTGTGTGTCACCCAGCGATGGACTGGCGCCCTGTCCTGGGCTTAGTTGAATAGTGTAATGCCCTGCCCTGCGCCCAGTGAGGGGGTGGGGGACTAACCGCGACCCTAATAAGGATTAAGCGGGTGTGATAATGAATGAATGAATGAATGAATAATAATAATTGCATCCATCTGGGGTGAAAATCAGAACCTGGAAACGTCAGTTAGATTATTGCTAGTAGGAGTCCATTTCTACTTCAGTGTAATTGATGGTGGTGAGTAATGATGAGAGTCTGAGGTTAGCAAAGGTTCATATAGGTGAGCGCTGATTGACAGCAGTAGATTTAGGTGAGCAGCTGGTCTGGTGTAGGCCACAGAGGAATCCACCTCAGGAACAGGAGAAATGGCAGCAGCATTAAAATGTTACATTTGAGACCTTTCAATCATTTCGGCCTTCTGTTTGAATGTTAATACGTGAAGATGTATGATCGTGTCTACAGCTGTTCTGACTTTTAAATTAATATTTTGTTCTTCCTGACACAGTAATGCTAATTCTTCTTCCATTTGAGCATAAACCTACACGGTGCTCCTTTAAAGTGACTTTATTCCAGGAAATTCTGGACCGATTCTGTTGGTCCATTCATCATGAAATGTAAGGTTCAGCTGGACTGTTCAGAGGGTTTAGTTCTGACACCACCGCAGTGATATATAATGTACCAGTTTCAGTTTTATTGCAACTATTCCATTACCATTTGTTCCCAAAGGCTTGAAAATATTTACAAAATATTTAATACAGTGTCTGAGTCTGAAAAAGGAGATGGTAAAACACCATTAGTCTTTATATTACACATATATCAACCTGTGTGGAAGACCATATAGCAGACCATTACACACAGAAAAGTCATTTAACATATAAAAGCAATGAACCAGAGCGGATACAGTGCCATAAATCACTAGATCAGACAGATAAGAAGTGTATTTATCATTTAGTCTCTATGTCTGAGAGCACAAACTACAGAAATCAATAACATTAACAGTGTTCTCTCCTTTCACTGGACTGCAAATGTGGGAGTGATTATGCAATAGAGGTAATGCAAGACAAAAACAGTATGACGGGAAGATTTAGTCATTTTGGTTTTTATTCAGCAAAGATTATTCGTTTTTAAAAATGTGTACGTTTTTTTCTTTTCGTTTTCAGTTTAGTATCATTTATTTTTAAAGACACAATATTAGTTTGATTCACTTTTATTTTTGAAAAACACTCTCAGTTTACTTAAAAGGTAACATAAAAAAATTAGAATTTGGTAAAAAAGTTCAAATTTTGTTTATAATTTTCTTCAAAAAGTATAAATAGTGTGTATCTCTCAGAGCTACAACTGTCACATTCCTAATATCAACACTTCTGAACTAGAGACAACATCACAAGTGTCTGACCTGGACTAAGCAGAACCAGAACTGGACTGTTACTGGTTTTTTTTTGTTACTAGGGTGTTTTGTAGGCAGTTCCTATGGTAAGTATGATGGTTACTAGGGTGTTTCTAGGTGGTTGCGAGGGTTTTCCAGGTGACTGCTGGTGTTTTGCTATGGTAACCCCGATGGTTGCTAGGGTGTTGCTAAGTGGTTGCAATAGTATCCCATGTGTTGGTTTGTTGCTATGCAATCATTAATGACAGAATAAATAGAGTTAAATTTAAATTAATAATGTTAGTAAAACGAGCGGCTCAAATGCTGCCTTTTTTCTGAAACATACTAGTGGACCGCCCAAAAAACGATGAGCAAAACACCAGTGAACCGCTAGCGGCAGCCGCTAGTGGGCCACTATCTTTGCCATTACTGAACCAACTGCGGTCCGTTTGCTATCTGGGTAGTGCAAAAATAGCCTATATAAGTGTCAGAAAATGGAAATAATAATCTTCTGTTGATATCTGGAGTAGGAGTTGACCAATTATCAGCCCTGATAATGTTAATATTAGCCATTCACAGCTGATTATTGATCAATTACTACTCCAGATAAATGCTAAGCTAATATTAGGCTTAACATTATTATGGCTTCAGTGGTGCATCCATAAACTACTTGTTTCTGTTTGAAATGAAGAGTCTAATGGCTAAAGACGGATTACAGCACTACCATATTTCCATGTGAAAATCAATACTGTTGATACTGAAGTGTACTTTAATACTGAATGGGTGAGCAGTCCTGTACTGTATCAGAGCTGCAGTCAGACAGACTCACAGACATTATCCTGAGTTACATCATTCATGTGGGTTTTACATGCTGACAGCGCTCACGGTGCTTCCTGGATTGTAAGTGTACACTGTTTTATGATGTAACCCCCATTACTGTGAAATAAAAAGAGACCGAGGCTTCAGTCCTATGATTCATACACTCCAACAAAACATTTATCCATTTGTCTTATTGTGCAGAAAAGTCAACATGTCACATGTTGTAGATCCAGAGTATAGCTCACTATTGTCTACTATAGACTGTTATATCAGGACCGGGGTTAACTGTGGTCAAAACGAGGAAATTCTTCACTAATCACTGGGAAAACCATTGTATGTCAAATCTAACCGTTAAGGTTAATCTGAACCACAGCATGCATATAGTTAACATTTATAGTTAATTTGCTCTTTGTGGTCCTTTAGTCTCCAGCTCTCAGGACAATGAAGTAAAGGCAAAGCTACATAAAACTGTGGTTATTATTCATTTTGCATCAGTGGTAAGAAAAGAAAAGAAAAGAAAAACAGATTTTTAATACAAACTCAACATAATATATATATATATATATAATTGCTCCCATTTTTCATGAGCTGCACTCAAAGATCTATGTACACAAGCAGCTTGGATTGTGTGTCTCTCCACTCTTCCTCCAGACTCAGACAAAATGAAATACAAAATTTACTTTCAGTGATGGTTTGGGGAGCCATATCATCTGCTGGTGTTGGTCCACTGTGTTATATAATGTCTAAAGTCAGCGCAGCCGTCTACCAGGACATTTTAGAGCACTTCATGCTTCCATCTGCTGTCAAACTTTATGGAGATGCAGATTTCATTTTTCCAGCAGGACTTGGCACCTGCCCACACTGCCAAAAGTACCAACACCTGGTTTAATAACCACAGTATCACTGTGCTGGGCAGTAAACTCACCTGACCTAAACACCACAGAGCATCTAGACAATGAAACTGAAACACCTGGTTTTAGACCACAATAATTTATTAGTAGGTGTAGGGCCTCCTTTTGCGGCCAATACAGCATCAATTCATGTTGGGAATGACATATACAAGTTCTGCACAGTGGTCAGAGGGATTTTAAGCCATTCTTCTTGCAGGATAGTGGTCAGGTCACTACGTGATGCTGGTGGAGGAAACCGTTTCCTGACTCGCTCCTCCAAAACACCCCAAAGTGGCTCAATAATATTTAGACACAAAGACTTGCTGTCTTGGTCACAGATGCGCCAGCAAGACATGCACCAACAATTTGTCTTCTTTTGAACTCTGGTATGTCACCATAATGTTGTGTGCATTGTAATATACTATATAACTGTGCTCTTACCTGCTAACTGAACCTTCACACTCTGCTCTTACTGGTGCAATGTGACCAATTGAAGATGAAGATTGGCCACCAGACTGGTCCAATTTAGCCATGAAACCTCCCACACTAAAATGACAGGTGTTTCAGTTTCATTGTCTAACCCCTGTATGAGCTGTTGTCAAGAGGAAAATGAGAGACACCAGACCCAACAATGCAGACGAGCTGAAGGCCGCTATCAAAGCAACCTGGGCTTCCATAACAACAACATGGAGCCCCAACCATGTACTGAGTATATATATACTGTACTGTACATACTTTTCAGTGGAAGAACATTTATCATTTTTGAATTGGTCTTATATAATATTCTAATGTTTTGAGATACTGACTTTTGGGTTTTCATTGGCTGTAGACCATAATTATCAACATTAAATACATTAAATCAAACACTTGAAATAGACACTCTGTGTGTAATGAATATTTATAATATATTAGTTTCACTTTTTGAACTGAATTATTGAAATAAATTCATTTTTCAATGATAATCTATTTTTTATGTACCTGTGTATTTCATTTCAATATTTCATTCAGTAAATTTGTAAATATACATTTGACTAATTTATTTACAAAATTATAATATAGTGAAAAATTGTATTCATTATATATTCAATATTTAATTTTGATCAGTTTGATTTATAGCTCATAAAAATCAGAACCCCAGAATATTTCATTTGCAGTTTGAATTAAAATAATATTAAAACAGTATCATCACATCTCACTTTATGTGTAATGTGCATAACATATATGAGAGTTTACCTTTTTGAAT
>BRDA01020734.1:0-11552 GCA_036984385.1 Crenuchus spilurus
AAGAAAAAGGAGAGAGAAAATGAAATGTAGAAAGAGGTAGAGGAAAGACTAAAAAGTGAAGGTGAAAGAAAAAATGAGAAGGAAAAAAATAGAGAGAAAGAGAGAGAGAGAGAAAGAGAGAGAAAGAAGGATGGCATGTAATTGAATTGAAAAAGGGCACAAAGCTCTGTCCAGATCAGAGTCTAGAACATCCTGTAAAAACCTCCACATTCAAAACCAGGTCACGAGTGCCATCCCACGCCAAATCCCACACCCTTCTCATGTGTGTGTGTGACCCTCAGTCCCAATCCCTCCATCAAGAGCCGGAAGAGACGCGATTCCTGACAACTTTCCACATCACAGACGGATTAGAGGCGGCCGGTTTATAGTGACCGTGCCAAAATCAGGGATAACACTTTTTTGATTCAGCAATTTAAACTAATTTCAAGGCTGAGTCCGTGCAATTTTCTGGATCAGTGGAACGTCATAGCCGGCTTGGTCACTCCGCTTATCACAGGTGGAGCCGCTGGAGAGGAGGCCTATGCTAATGAGCGGCTTTTGGAGGAGGCACAGAGCGCACAATACACCGACACACAACACTGTAACAGCTTCTGGAAACCTGTCCTCTCCAGACACACCGACTGTAACATCTGAGCTCCTTTTCACACCGTATTACATATAGAAAATACAAGAAAGAAGAAGAAAGAAGCAGGAAAAAAGGAAATAAAAGAAGCATCCATGCTGTGCTTTAAGCCCTGGTTTTATTTAGACTTAGAATAAACCAAGTCCTATTAAAATGAGCAATCATAGAGGACGTAATACAGAACCCTGAGGCACACCGCAATCTTATCTACTGAATTAACAACCACGGTTCTCATACAAATATCTCATAAACCGTTAGATTATTGGTAGTTTCTCAGCTTTTTAAACATATTACAGCTACATTAGAATAACTACAGGAGTTTCTGAGGATTTATCAGCTGTATTTTAAAGAGAACTGACGTCTTGGTTGGGACGCTGCAAAGTAAGCCCAAAATGAATGGGCTCATATGGAGCTTTAGTGTAAAACTCTGATTTCTAAATCATTAATCTTCTTAATACTCACCAATGCTCTTTATCACTAAAGACAACCACTTAAAATAAATCAGCACCACTTTTATGTCTTTACACATCTTTAAACAAACTGTTTTAAGACTTTTTTAGACAAATCAGCACTCAATAGCTGAAATGCTAACGCTTTACTGCCCAAAACTGGGCTGGAATAGAAAAACAGTCACACTGATTAGTTTTCATAGATTATTTTATGTTATATGGTTGTAAATGTTTTAAAATTAACAAAATGTTGCACATTAAATACGAGGACAAATGTCAATGATGTTTTTTGCTATTTAGCTCCATTCACTTCCATTTAAACAAGGCCTACAGCGCCCTCTAGTGTTCAGATTCAGTTTATATATGATGTATGGAACAGGGAGTGGACAGCTATATATATTTATTATAGATTTTAATTCATTTTTAATCCAAATAATGTTCTCAGGTAGAATATGGAATAGAAAATTCATCCACATCAAAGTGAGTTTTAAAAGGTTCTTCTAAAGTTTTAATATTTGTTGGTTTGAAGGTGTTTCTTGGTTAAAAGAGTAAATACGGCCAAAAAAAATCTAATAGCAGTGGCCTAAAATGAAATGTGAGACAACATGCCTGGAAAAACAGATATTTGCTTACACATGGAACTAAAATGATAAAATGAGCTGTGACTTTGCTAAAAACAGTCGATAATTCAGTCTGTAAGGTGTTGAAGGGATGCATCTGGATGTAAAAAAAGTCACAGAGGAGCTCCTGTACAAGAGGAAATTACCTCAGGACCCCCTGTAAGTTTAATTCAGTCAAAATACATATTGTAACTGAATATGTGACAGATGGTTTATTTGAAGCAGAATCTTTAAGTATCAGCTTTTATGACTCCTCCCCTTACGTGTGGATCTCAGAAAAGAAGACAGTCATGAAGCTCTGAATCTGGTTCAAGGCCATTTAAGATGTTAAGAAACTCGTCAGACATTTGACGACCACCAGTTCCTTCTAATGATGAAGTAAAACCCGTCTGCTCATAAAAAGTCACATCCTTTCTTTTTTTTTTCAAGCAAAGAAAAACAAATCTCTAAGAGCGGCCAATTTTCTGTTGCTGAAAAGGCCAAGCAATGAACTACATTTTTGCATTTTCAGAGGCCGAGGCTAAAGCGAGAAAGGAACGAAGAAAAATGTGGGCTAAAAAAGCAATTTCGCCCATCGTGACATCTGTACAAATGCAGGGTGGCGAGTGCTGTGGTGGGGGATGTTGGTGTTGGTGGGGGGTGGTGTATGATAAGCTGTGGAGCAGGAAAGAGAGGTTAATCCCCCCTGTTTAATCTGCCGAGGTATGGGGAGCCCTTATCTCTCAGCGCTCCTGCTGCCAACACACACCTCCTCAACTCAGCACACACACCCTCCCATCGCCCCCATCCACCGGACTGAGCCCCAACACCGGAGAGCCACCATGCTGGTCATGTTCACTTTCCAGGTGGTGAGGAAGATCCTCATGGAATCACTGTTGGAAATTTAGCACCAGTGAAATTAGGCTTTCTGTTAAAATATCAAAAGAAAAAAATGCTATGAATTTTTATTAGCATCCCTATGGGATTTCCAATAGTATGTTAGCACTCTATACTTTATCACTGACCATTCTAGATAAAACATGAGATTTTAAATCTTTTAATTAATGAATTATGATAAAAAAAATTGGTAACACTTTATAATAACTTTCATTAATAAGCCATTAACTAGTGATTAATAACTGAACAAATCATTAGTTCATGAACATGAACAAATGTTAATAAATGATTGTATTCATTTTTGCAAGTGTTAACACATCACTAATTATTCATTACTAAATCATTAGTAAATCATTCGTTAATGAAATTCTCATGAACTAGTGATTTGTTCACAGTTATTAATAATTAGTTAATGAGCTATTAATGAAAGTTATTATAAAGTTTTACCAAAAAACCTAATCTCGTTTTGGGCTGAAAAAACATATTATTATTTTAAATAAATAATATAATATTTTTAATCGGTGGACAGCATACACTTGTAAGTATCTTAAAAATAAACAGCATTTTTATGCTGCAGACTAAATATTGTGTAATGACGTGCTCTGGCTAAGGAAAAAAAAACAATAGAGAAATAGAAAATATTGCTATTTTTTATTAGCATCCCTATGGGAATTCTAATAGTGTGTTAGACCTCTATACGTTAACACTGACCATTCAAGATTCAACATGAGATTTTAAAACATTTAATTGATTAATTATGATAAAAAAAATCAAATCTCTTTTCAGGCAAAAAAACTAGACGTTTCTAAATATTTAATAGTGAGGTGGACAGCATACACTTGTAAGTAAATAAATTTTTTATGCTGCAGATGAAATATTGTATAATGTCCTGTTCTGCGTAAGGGAACAAAATGCTAATTGAATATCTCTAGGATGCAAGTTTAGTTACAATTTACTGTTATTTACCTGCTAAGATTATTTTTGTATAGAAATGCTTGAAGTAGATGTAGTGCCTGAACATCCAGCAGCTGTTTTTGTTTACCATTTGTTTTGTTGACCTTGAAATCACTGTTATTACTACAATCCAGATGCTATCATGCAGCTATAACTTTAAAACCAATGTATTTTGTTTTTGTCTGTTCACTGTACTGACTAGTATGCATGAAAGGGTCAAAGCTTGTAAAAACAGGGCTGAAGAAAAGACAAGCAAACCGACAATCAGCCAAAACCACACTGTACAAATTGCTCATATCAGGAGAATACGACCCTTCCTGAAAACAGCCTTGCTCAAGTCATCTCCAGACTACCACAATTTCCTCCTTGCAGGTCTTCCTTCTTATGCGATGTGTCCTCAGAATGCCTCAGTTCATCTGACCCATAACCTTCCAACGTTCTCCTGAACTCACTCCCCTGCCATCCTATGGAGGCCAGAATCAGATCAGGCTCTAGTTCTCACAATCCATGAATCTGGGCCCTCAGGCACTCCCTGCCTTTGAACCTTGGTCCAGGATTACACACCTTAGGTCCTCGACTTCTGGGATCTGAACATGTTCTTTCTTAAAATGGAAGGATGTCTGTAAGGCTCGGCCTCGCTGCTTTAGTCCCTCCGTGGTGGAATGAACTTAAACCTGAGCTCCACATACAGTCTCTCAGTTCATTCTGCCGTGACCTGAAGACTCATCTCTTCAGGCAACTTTTAGGTTTGTGCACTTCACCTCTTTCTGTCTTAACTGGGTCATTTTGTATTTCCTCACATGACACTGTGGTACATCTCTTAGCATGTACTACAGCATCCCAAAAAAATGTTAAAAAGTTCATTTTTGTTCATAATTTATTTCAAAAAGTTCTTCATTTGTTTTATTTTTGTTACATGTGAAGTGACATATTTTAAGCCCTTTTTAGTTTTAGTTAAGTATCAGCTTAGAGCTAATAACCAAAAAATCGATATATTTAATTTGGAATTTGAGTAAATTAATTAATTTAATCAGTAAATTTGAATAAATTAATTAATTTACATTACTATATTATACCACATTACATTATGTGTAATGAACATAAACTATACAGCATTTTACCCTGAATTAAATTATGACAAAAATGGGAGATGTAAAGTGACATATTTCAATCATTTTTTTTTATTTTGAAAATCTCAATAAAAATCTCAAATATTTCATTTGAAATTTGGAATTTGAGTAAATTACTATTTTCATTACTAATTTCTACTACAATACTACATTATATGCAGTGAATATAAAACATACAAAAACCTTTTTGAATTAAATCATGAACAAAAACTTTTTTTATGATAGTAAATTTTTGGGGAGATGTAAAGTGGCATATTTCAAGCATTTTTTTATGTTGATCAGAATGACATTTGTTTTTAAGCTCATAAAAACATTTAAAATAGAAATTATATTATTATATATTTAAATTATTATATTCTATATTTAAATTTATTCATACTACAACACTACATTATATTATGAATTTAAGATATAACAATAAATATTTTGCACAATATTACATCTTTTGGATATGCACTAGTTGATTTTTACTGCATTTATTGGTACTTTTGAATCAGTTTGCTTACCAATCTACCACACAAGTCGCTCTGAATAAGATTGTCTGCTAAATGTAAGCTGTGCTTTACTGAAATTTGACCCTTTTGGACAGGGTCGGATCCAGAACAGATTGGGGTGGCTGGTGTAAGTAAAGTAAGCCAAAGTAACTATGAGGCGGCTACCATGACACTGAAGTTTCTCATTCCAGCTTAAATGGTGCTATAGTTGCATTCAGATGCCTAGAAGGATAACCCCAACCTTACCAGGTGCCTGAATATAAGGTGGAGATCACCAGATTAGACTCTTATTAGCCTCTGGTCTGAGATCCTGAACCAGAAAACCATCATACTGAGGCTGAGGAAGACCATCCTGAGCCCACAGAGCTTCCAACAATCCCTCATCACATTCTAAGAAGCCCTATTAAAGTTTGGTAACACTTTATAACACAGTCTGGTTAGAGGGTCACCTCTGGTAACTCACTGGGACTTATTAAAATACACACTGGTTAAATCAGCAAACAATACTAAACCACACTGACTAGTCTGTCAGACCTTCATTAAGATCTGGATGAGGTTTGAGCAGGTTAAGCTGGGTGATGTAGGTGACTACTGAATTCTAGTGATTGTTAGAAAAGTCTTGTGGTTACAGTTATAAAGTAAATAAGCCAAAAAGTTTGACTCCCAAATTATTAACAGTACCACTCAAAATGTGATTTCCTACATTATAAATTAACACTGAAGTCATCCAGACAACATATAAAAAATCATGTAGTAAACTTTAAAGTGTTAAACAAACCAAAATATGTTTTAGATTTGACTTCAAAGACATTAAAAAACATTAAGAGGCAATAAATGCAAGTCATGAACTCTTGACAAGACACAGCTGTTAACTGAAAGCCATTCCAGGTGACTACCTCATAAAGCTGACTGAGAAAATGCCAAGAAAGCTGCATCTAAGCAAGAGGTGCCTACTGTGAAGACTGTCAAATATAAACATGTTCTGGTTTGTTTACTAAATAATTATATGTATTTATTCATAGTTTAGATGACTTTAGTATTAAATTACAATGCAGAACATTTTTAAATAATGAAAAACCACTGAATGTCCAGAACATGTGTCAACACTTTTGACTGACATTGTATATATATTAAAAATATTCACTTTTTGGCTAAAAACTGATTTTTTGTCTCAAATACTGCCACAAAGATTTTTGTGATCTCACATAAGAGATCAATTCAAGGACAAATATTCATCAAATTCTGTATATCAGCTAGTTTTTCACTTTTGAGCCAAATTAGCCAAAAATATAAGACGATCAGTCAACTTTTGGGGTCATTTTTGGACATTTTTTAAAAAACACATAAAATGCTTCAAATGTGACCCAAAAAGTGGTTCTGGTATTGGTGAACCCTGTGCATGCTATAGAGAACCATTTTCAAGGGTTCTTTAGTAACAAAATGATTCTATATAAAACCATGAACACTCAAGGAACCCAAAAAGTTATTTGCATGGTGAAAGGGTTCTTCAGATTAATGAGGAATGTGCTGTAGATGGTTCTATATAGAAACCTTTTGAAAATGGTTCTGTATAGCACCAGAAAGGGTTCCTCAATTATTACAAGATTCACAATGTAATGACAGCAGAACTCTTTTGGGGGCTATATAGAACCCTTTTCAAAAATGATTCTATATAGAACCATCTACCACATATTCTTCATCAATCTGAACAAACGTTTGAGTTCTATGACTGTTCCTGGTTCTAAATAGAACCATTTTCTTTACTAAAGAGTGTATATACAGTAGAACCAAGTACAGCACTATCCTGATCAATTTGAAGAACGCTTTAACCATGAAAACAACCCTTTGGGTTATTTGAGTGTTCATAGTTCTATATAGAGCCATTTTCTTTACTAAAGAACCCTTGAAGTACCATCTTTTTTGAGACTGAATATAGAACCATCTACAGCACTTTCCTCATCAATCTGAAGAACCCTTTCACCATGAGAAAGTTTCTTTGAGTGTCCACGGTTCTGTTTAGAACCATTTTCTGTACTAAAGAACCCTTAAAGAACCATCTCTTTAAAGAGTGAGGGTTATGTTACATGAAAAGATGAATTTGAGATGAAAATAAAAATGTGAGAAGATGCTCTCAGACTTAGAGGGTTAAACTTGGGTGCTGTAACCTTTGCATATCCGTTTTTAACCAGATTGTAGGAGCAGGGCGAGCGTACGCCTCAGTAAGCAAAGTACGCTTTTCAGAACCCTGTGATAACACAACCGGAGGGGGCGAGCCAAGAGAACGTCAATACCAGTTTTCTTGTTGAGACATAAAGTAGAACGGACGGTCTGCGAGGAAAAAAAAGGCAACGCATCCGTCTCGCAGATAAGACGAAAGCCAAATGTGAGCAGAGAAAAACAAAAGAAAGAAATGAGGGGAAAGGGAAAGCTACGAGGCAGGAAAACAAGCTCCAAATTACAGCGGCACGCCGTTTCATTTGTTTTCATCTGAGAGTCATATCGTATGATGACATTAACCCTACAACTGTGATTAGCAGCTGAACATGAAATATGAGCACAGGCCTGAGGATGGGGGCGGGGGAGCGAGAGCGAGCAGAGAAAATGGAATAAAACAAGAGGCGAGAAGGTGTCGGGCTGGATGTAACTCGTCAGGTAAGAGCGACGGCTCGCCGAAGGAAGAAATGCCACATTGACTGCGAGTGAAAAGACTCAGGCCATCGGCTCAGCTCCCAGAACAATGAGCGAAGCACTTCCAGAAGCTTTCCTTTGTCGCCCGCCTTCCACTTGACCTTACAATGAGCACTGCCGCTTCCTCCGCCGATCGAACTGTTCTTTTTAATGGCCTGTTTGCAAACTGTCGCCTTCAAAGCCTGCAGATAGCACTAAAAAGGTGAAAAGAAATGGAAATGGACTTCACCGCTTGGACATCCATTACAGACGTAAAGTGTTTACGTCTCAATTATCAGGACAGCTGCCATGCTGATGCTAAAACGCCACAATAATTGATGTGATGGGATCTAGTTTATTGCTTTGGTAGAGTACCTCAAGTGTTCCTCATTCTCACACAACTGTAAAAGGGTACTAAACACTCACTGGAACCCGTAAACATGCAGTACCTTTAAGAGCTTTATGACTTTCTAAGATCCACACTAAAGGGAGGAGTCATAAGAAACCATCTTCTATGTTCATTTCTGAGCTGCTAATTAGGGATTCTGCTTTAAATAAACCATGTGTTTTTATGGTACTGATGCAAGAAGGTGGAGTCAAGCACCCTCTGGAACATGGTCCTGTTTTAAGAAAACAGAACTGCACTTCTGGGTAGGATTCAAGTGCACAGTGGGGAGCAGCAGCTAAAAAATAAATGGAAAACAACCCAAAATACTAAACAAACAATAAATGCTGCAGCCGGAGATGGAAAGGCGTGGTGGACACACACTTCCACTGCACTCAGAGGGAGAGATGGAAACCTAAAGTTCTGAAATAAACAAAATGTACCTCAAGGATGGCAAAGGCAGAGGCTCTACCCTTTCCTGAGGTGTGCTGTACTCTGTGGAAGGTCTAAAGAGATCCTTATGTTCTACAGGTGCAGGGATGCCACAGTGGAGACTCTACGTAGCCTCAGTACCATTTCAGGGGGCCTAAGGTGGGAAAGCTTCCCTACCTCAACTGATACATCAGCTCTGGAAGGCTTCCACAACTCACTGAACACCATCATATGGAGGAGGTGCTGCCATACCACACCACACTTGGAATTACAACTGTAGCCCACAAGGCTCACGGTTTTACTGAGCGGTTGTAAGAAATCAACATCCCTGACCTCCTTAAACTAGACTGAGAGGAGGCCAGGGACTGTGAAACAGATATCTAGAGGATAGTTTCTACCAAATACTGGGAATAAATCAATCAATCAATCACCAAAACTTTACTCAACCTGGTAAATTGTTGATAATACTTTGCTGTTTGCTGTAAAGTATTGGGGAAAGGTACTAAACTGTGGTGAATATACTGTTGGAAAGGCTCAAATCTGCACTCATAATGTGCATCTTTACTCTGCAAGACCGTATAAAATACACATTTCTATTACAGACAGTTTAACAAGTTGTGCTTAACAGTGAAATATATAATTTTTCTCATAAAATCTGTGATGTTTGTGAGATTAGGTATTTTAAATAAAAAAAAAAACATTCCTATAAATGTTATACAGTGCTTCTTATCCAGATCTTCATGAAAGTCTCACAGGCTAGTGGGTGTGGTTTATGACAGTATGACTTACTGTGAGCTTTAAAACCAAAACAAAAACTTGTGTAGCTGAATGATGCATCGGCCATCTTAGAACAGGAAGTGCTGATCTAAAATCAGTTTTAGGCTATGTTCAGGCGGGATGCAAAATCTGATTTCTGGTCTTTCTAGATTGTATCGAGAATGATTTTTGGTAGTCCAGACACCCAAAAACTACATGGAATTTGATTTTTGCAAATCTGAACCAAGACACATTTGAAATCAGATTACAATCAGATGTGTACAGATCTGTCTCAGTCTGGATGCTCTGGCCACTCAAATCGGATTTCGAAGTGTCTTTTGAGTGACTCGCAATGCGACAAAGAACAACACGTCAAATCCAGAGTGACAGAAGTATGCAGATCCAAGAGGCACCACAGCCGAGTCCCAGGTTGCCAGGTCCTGAAAAATTCACCCCCACTATCTGACAGAAATCAGCCCTATACAAACTTAAAACCCAAAATCTGAAGAGTCTAATCACTGATGTTTGAGGAAGATATAATTGCTGTTTATTACTCTTAAATCTTATTTTAGTCTCTAATCTGTATGTTTATATCCCTTCACTGGGGTCTTCTAACATTAGAAAGTCTACCTGAAGCAACTCCAACACATCTCTAGTATTTTTCTGTGTGACTATAAAAGTTCACGGTACAGTTTTTAAAGTCCATAAACCAACACCGATCACCTCTGAAATTATCCACGAGTGCATTAAAATAAATAGCAGGAAAACCGTGAACTTGGCAACGTCTGCACTGTTACCTCAGAAACACAAACAGACAAACTTGTGTGGACAGACAAATTAGATCTGATCACTGATAGCAGTGTGAACAGTCATCTCAGCTGATCTGATGTACCTGCAGTCTGAACGCAGCCTCAGTGATGACAAATCTGATATAAGATCACAGCATCCTAAACCACAAATATGAGACCTTCATTAACATCGTGTAGAAGTTTAGTTGAAGTGATTTTACAGAAAATGCCAAACTCTAAACCACAGAAATGGTGTAAATGTGACTTTTGAAGGTTATTTTATGACAAAAGTGATAAAGTACAGTTCGTTTGCCATCCTCTACGCAGTGGCCGTGCAGCCAGATGGTGAAAAGTGAGAAATGGTTTGAGAGATCTCCCTGCGACTGGCCGGAGCTCACATTTTTGAGAGCTGAACAGCACGACGCCGAGCTTCAGCAGGCAACCAAACAGAGTGGCAGATGCATTCTTTCCTGGTAAATAACTACACTCCACTGTCAAATTGCAGCCCGGCAAGAAACCTTTCGATTTGAAAGCCCAAATGGTACAGTGTACATTCAGAATGAGAAACCTTTGGCTTTGATATTCAGCAAAATGAAAAAAAGGACACCTATACTACTGTGGAACTACTGGCCTCAAGCTACAAAAACAATTACCCGGAAATCCATTTCTACATGCACCGAGCTTTTCTTTTTTCTGTAATGAATGTTAAAGATAACGTTCTATCGATTCGGCGAGCTCTGCACATTTGCTACACATTTGTTTGTTTACCACTCCAGCGTAGCAGCCACCGGAGAAGAATGAGAGACTCTGTGCACATAACAATAAATTAATAATCACTTTCTGCTGAACTGAATATGGCTTTTTAATAGTTCTCTCTGCCCAGGCCATTTGCCCATTGTATTCCTTCACTAAGGGCCATTTTCCGCTCCACCTCTATTGTGTTTTAAACTCTTGCTCTTCAGACAGGTCTGACGCTGATCTGAGTCCTGTACTGTTAATGCACCTCTGATGGCTAATGGTACACGTATTAAGTGTTCATACGTTTTTAATGGACGTTTATTCCAGAAGCCTTGAAGGATGGCCCGAAAATAGCTCCCTGCAGCTGTCAGTCTGCCAAACTCCATATACATCCTTCATCATCCATACAGGACACATCCAGATCATTCTGACATCCACTTCAGACACAGCATGAGAGGCAGAGGGTACATCTTTTCATTTTTTTTGGGGGGGGGAGTGGTCTACATACACACTGTTCAGAGAGGTTCTAGACATCTAAGAAAATAATAATTATAAATTATAATTTATATATATATATATATATATATATATATATATATATATATATATATATACACTGCTCAAAACAATAAAGGGAACAC
>BRDA01020734.1:11562-22773 GCA_036984385.1 Crenuchus spilurus
ACCACTCTCTTGACTGTCTTACGTTTTCACAGGTTTTGTAGTCGGTCTTTCCTACTTCTGTGAAACCAACCTGTCCAGTTAGGAAGCAACACTGATTGTGAATCAATTTCACCTGTTGTTGTGCAAATGGAACAGACAACAGGTAGAAATGAGAGGCAATTAGCAAAGACAACCCCTATTCAGGAGTGGTTCTGCAGGTGATGACCACAGACCTTTTCTCTGTTCTCATCCTTTCTGGCTGATGTTTTGGACACTTTTGCATTCTGTCAGTTCTCTCACCATAGAGGTAGCATGAGGTGATGTCTACAACCCACAGAAGTTGCTCAGGTAGTGCAGCTCATCCAGGATGGCACATCAATTTGAGCTGTGGCAAGAAGGTTTGCTGTGTATATATATATTGATGCCACCTTCATTAAATTTAATTCAGTATTATTCAGTATCTGCTATACATTTATCAGTATTTACTATTAAATATTGTGCTACAATTATTAATTAGACTTTGAATTACCAAGCATCCACTATGAATTATTCAATGTCTATTATTAATTAATCTGTAACTGTTATGAGTTAATCAGTATCCAGTGTGAATTATTGAGTATCAGTTATTAATTGTTTCATGTCCGTTATGGATTAGTAAGTAACCACTATGAATTTGTCAGCATTTATTATTATTATTATTTTATTTATTTATTTTTTTTTACCAGATTTTTTCCTCAATGTGAGTGGGTATCCAACTGACTCGCCCATTTGTTGACTTTCTATCACCTGTAATGTCTCTGACTCTAGGAGGGTGCAGACTAACACAGGCCTCCTCCGATGCATTTGAAATCAAGCTCCGCCTCTTTTCCAAGTGCTGCAGATACATCGCCGCTGGGCAGCCAATGCGCTCGGAGGAAAGCTCATTTCTGATGAATCGCCTGGCAGACGACTGAGCCAGCTGACATTACTTAGTAGAGCTGGAGAGAGAGTGCAATCTTACCCCCCTAGACAGGGCATGGCCAATTTTACTCTCTCAGGCTCTGGCTGCCAAAGGCAAGCAGCAGGATCGTGATTCAAACTTGCGATGCTCCTGATCATAGTGACAGCACTATACTCCATTGAGCCACTCAGGACCCAAAAATGAATGATTACTACTAACAATAATTATTCAGAAACTACTTTGAATGATTGAGGTGTGATGAATTATGAATTATACGGTATCTAATATGATTTGTTTTGTGTCTACTATGAATGAATAAACGTTCATATGTTCTTTGCTATTTCATGAGTTCATTGCTAGTTTGAGGGAAGTTTAGTGTGAGTACTGAGCCAGATCCTAAAGTCTCGTATGAGTTCAGTAGAAATGTAGAAATGACTGTTGTTTATTTATTTCAGTTCAGTCTGTGATTGCTGAGCACATCCACAGTGAATAAGTCCCTAATATCTCACTAATGTTTAGACAAAAGCCTGAATTCTCTCTGGGATTAAAGACAAATGTAGATGTGACTGTGGATTTTAAGCAGAAGTGTTAATATGACTCCACACTCATTAGCTCTGAATAAAGTGTGTATGAGTACATACCGGCTGTATCCTTCATGCTCCTGTCCCTTTCTGTGAGAACAAACCCAAATCCTTTTCTGGGTTCCTCAGGGGAAGCAACTCGAATCATTTCTCGCCCACGTAGCCCAAGTTCTACCCCCCTGTTGCCAGCTCTGGGGATTTCTCATGCCTACCCATGATGCATTGCTGGATTTGATCCCAGAGCGACAAGCCTCTCATTAGCTTGTTTGCTTTCAGTGGGTTTGGGTTTCAGAGTTGGAGGTGAGAATATCTGATGTGAGATTTGCCGTCTTCTGCCATGACGGTGGAGCTGGGGATTGTAAAGTTGGGATTTTGCTCTGAGATGGGTGTGGAAGAGCCGTTTCTAACAGGAGATCAGTCAGAGCTCCATGCACAGGACGCCCAGGTCAGAAAGCTGAGGCTGAGGAACGTCCTCTGAGGTTTGGAGGCCACACACTCAGACATACAGACACTGAGTCTGCTGTACTGGATCAAATCTTCACTTTCATCACATTTATACCAAAATAAAATCTCCTCTTCTGCTTTTTATTTAGTGTTTTGTATGACTTATTCAGTAAATCCCATTGTCTATTTGGTAGCAACTATGAATCAGTATCCACTATGAATTATCAGTATCATTTCTTACATGTGTAAGGCACTGAGACCTGAAATGTGTCAAACATACATCAGTCAACATCACAAGCAGAGCACTTCAGAGCATTTATCCTAAAATAAAAAAATGCATTAGAAGCAGTTTAAGAGCATTAAACTCTTGCCATTGAGTTCATGTCTTTCTGCTCACGAGGACAACAGATCACCACTGCCGGTAAAGTATGTAATTAGTTGTTGTGTCTATAGGCAGAAACACCTGTAGAGGAGACAATTTATCCTTGAGTATGTCAGTGAGGATGTGCAGCGTGAATAACTATTACTCAGCAGGTATGACGAATAAATCAGTGAGTTTTTCAGTATCCACTATGAATTTTTCAGTATCCACTATGAATTATTCAATTTCTATTATTAATTATTCAGTATCCACTATGAATTATTCATTTTTCAGTATGAATGATTAAATATGTATTATGAATTATACAGTAATCACTATGAATGTTTTGTATTCACTATTAATTATTCAATATCCACTATGAACTATTCAGCATCCACTATGAATTATTCAAAGGCTATTATGCATTATCCTATATCCACTATTATTATTTCAGTATTCACTATTAATTATTCAGAATCCACTATGATTTTGTCAATATTTATTACGAATTATCCTGTATCCACTATTGAATTATTTATTATCTATTATGAATTATTCTGTATCCACTATGAATTATTCAATATCTATTATGAATTATTCAGTATTGACTATGAATTATTCAGTATACACTATGAATTATTCAATAGCTATTATGCATTATCCTGTATCCACTATAAATTTTTCAGTATTCACTATTAATTATTCAGAATCCACTATGAATTTGTCAATATTTATTATGAATTATCCTGTATCCACTATGAATTATTTAATATCTATTATGAATTATTCAGTATTCACTATTAATTATTCAGTATCCACTATTAATTATTTATTATCTATTATGAATTATTCTTTATCCACTATGAATTATTTAATATCTATTATGAATTATTCAGTATTCACTATTAATTATTCAGTATTCACTATGAATTATTCAACACCTATTATGAATTAATCAGTATTCACTATGAATTATTCAGTATATGAATAACTGTAATTATTAACTGTTGTGATTATTCGGTCATTACTGTGACCTCTTCATTTGGATTCAGTGTCTTAGTTGATAATGTTAACATTTTTGTCTGAAATGTCTTCCAATGGCTGAGGTTTTGTAAATTTGTTCTTACATCAGTCTGGAAGGGATCAGCATCAGCTTCATGCACAGGAGGTCCAGGACAAAGGTCAAGAATCTGATAGTGAGGGACGTCCTACTTTGCAAAAGCTCCTCAGGGGTCCGGAGGCCATGCAGAGAGGGGTGCAGGAGAGGTACGTTTGTGATTTTAGCTGCCACTGTGCTTTCTTCCCTGGATCAATTCATTTCCTTTTCCTTGGCCACTTCACACATTTCATCAAGCCCCATTTTAAATGCCACTGGTCCCATTGATTTCCATTAAGACGCCATGTGGCTCCTGGCCAGAACCACTGCAGGGATATTTTAGCGTGTGCTTTTAACACAACACTGCTACCAGGCTGCCAGTGTCACAACTGTACACAGTCCAAACAACAAGGCTGTGAAATGTGTTTAAAGTCCCCCAGAAATCAAAACTGACCTTTTTATTCTGATGGCTTATGTTACTGGTCACAGTCAACACATCTCCTATCACTGTTTACTGTATGTCTTTAAAATCTCATCATATTTACAGAACTTTCACATCCTTCATTACATCAGCATAAACCAGCATAACATTAATATTATTTATTAACGATATCACATTTAATATGTAATAATATGTTCATCATTAATAAATACTCTTAATATTAATTTGAATCAATAATATGTTTAGTTTTAACTAATAATATTATGGTTAATGTATAACCAATAATATGTTTAATATGAATCAATAATGTAATATATATTAAGTAATCCTATTTTGTTTGTAACCAATAATAGCAGTAATATGAATAATGTTATATTATTATTTATTATTAATCAGTAACATTATCAAAAAATCAATTCTGTGTTCATTTTGAATCAATATATTTTATATTAAGCAGTCATAAAGTATTTAATTTAACCAATAATACATTAATATTTTTAAATATTTAATATTTTATTATTAACTAGTAACATCATTTTAATAATTAATATCATGTTTATTTTGAATCAATAATAGCATATTTTATATTAATCATATATTTAATTAACAAATAGTATACATATTATGAATAATTTATTAATCAGTAACATCATTTTAATAACTAATATGTATATTATTAATTTATATTATGTATAATTTTAACTAATACTACTGTCTAATTTTAATGAATTATATAATTTTAAACATTAGCCATCACATTTAATGTTGACAATAATATAATTAATAATATTTATGTTAACAATTTAATGCAAAGCCAATGATTATTAAGTAACCAATAATATCAGGTTTCATATAACCATGTAAATTAACCCAGGTCCATCATGGTTCTGAAGGTCCGGTACTGTGTGATAAAGGTTCTGCATGGACTTTCCCAGCAGATTAGTATCTTTAAGTGAACTTTTTAAATGTAAAAATCTGGGGTCAGGACAGTCTGAGTGGAGTCAATACAACTTCATATACAATCATTACAACATCTGTTGTACTTTCTGTTGACAAACTAAAGCGGACCAAAGATGTAACCTTGAGGAACACCACCCCAGTCACAGGATACACTGACCCAGTGACCCTTTTATTCTTTATGTCTAATGCCTAATGCCTAATTTTATAAAGGTTTATATGTTATTGACCAGTCTGAAACACTTCTGAACATGACAGATTATTCTAGGAAGATGAAAAAGATGGACAGTGAAGAAGATGTGACCTTGAGCATGTTCAGGTTTGTTGGCAGTCAGGTGATGTCTTGCCCTTGGCTCTGGGAGCAGCCGAGGGGGCATAAAGGGCACCCTGAGACTCGTTGGCCACAGGTTTGACCTCCTGATGAGGGTTAGCTACACACCAAACAGCAGAAAAACAAAGCTCCAAACCTCTCTGTCTCTCTCTCTCTCTCTGTCACTCCACATCACATCACCAAGGGCACAGAAGGCCAAACGACTCCACCACAGAGACAGAAATAACCCACCAGCATCCAAAAACACTACATGCAGAACAACAGGCCCGGAACATCCCTCGGTTCCCTCTCTGCTCTACCAGCTATACTTCAGACTGGATAACACGTCCAGAACCAGTAAAGACACACAGAACAGAATGAAACTTGTGTTTGAGGATTTCAAATGATCAGGAATTGGCCACTTTATTAGGTTGTATGTCCACTCATTGTCCATTTTAGCTTCACTGACAGTGTACGTGCAGCCATGGTTGGGTGGTTAGGGATCTGGTCTTGTAACCAGCAGCTGCCCACTGCTTCGGGCACATGTTCTCACAGCCTAGTGTGTTCACTAATGTGTGTTTCACTGCACGGCTGGGTTAAATGTGGAGGTCAAATTCTGTTGTGAGTAATCACATTTGCAGCAAGTTGAATCTAATCTGATCTAATCTCTGTACTGACAGTAGTACATCTGTTTCTCTGCATACTTTGTTCTTCTTCAGTGATCAGGACCCCCGCAGGACCCCCGCAGGACCACCACGGAGCAGGAGGATCATTCTCAGTGACACTGATGTGGTGGTGGTGTGTTAGTGTGTGTTAGAGTGGATCAGACACAGCAGGCCTGCTGGGGATTTTAAACACTGTCCACTCCATTTCTTAATGAATGTAACTGCTGCACCATTTAAGGTGGAATGGGAAATTTCATAGAGGAATTAATGTAAGTGCTGCGTCACTTAAGGCGGAATGGGAAATTTCATAGAGGATGCTACACCACTTAAGGTGGAATGGGAAATGTATTAGCCAAATAAATGTAACTGCTGCACCACTTAAGGTGGAATGGGAAATGTATTAGCCGAATAAATGTAACTGCTGCACTACTTAAGGTGGAATGGAAAATTATTAGACCAATAAATGTAACTGCTGCACCACTTAAGGTGGAATGGAAAATTATTAGCCGAATAAATGTAACTGCTGCACCACTTAAGGTGGAATGGAAAATGTATTAGCCAAATAAATGCAACTTCTTCACCATTTAAGGTGGAATGGGAACTTTCTTAGCCAAATAAATGTAACTGCTGGACCATTTAAGGTGGAATGGGAAAGGTCTTAGCCAAACGAATGTAACTGCTGCAAGTGGATTATTGTCAGTGACACTGACGTGGTGGTGGTGACAGGTTGTGTGTGGGTAGACACTCTAATAATACAGTATAATATAATAACTGCTGCACCATTTAAGGTGGAACAGAGATTTTCTTAGCCAAATGAATGTAACACTGTCCACTCACTGATACACACCTACCTTGTTGGTCTTGTAGGTGTAAAGTCAGAGACAGCAGCTCAGTACAGTGTGTTCTGGTCCTCTAGTCCCGACACTGCTGGTTGTTCACTATTTTCACTCCAGTCGTGACACTGAGGTGTTTAAAAACATCAGCAGCTCTAACACACACTAACACACCACCACCACGTCAGTGTCACTGAGAATGATCCACCTGCTCTGTGGGGGTCCTGACCATTGAAGAAAGTCTACAGTGAAACAGATGTACTACTGTCAGCACGTATGCTCAGTGGAGCTAAAATGGACAATGACACTAGATACCACGAGGTGGTTTTAATGAAGTGGCTGAAAGTATACTTTTCTCTGAGATTTCAGTGATTAGAGTGCGATTAGGTCCACTCGACCCTGAGCACACAGCACCACCAGCTTGGACCTTCGCTGCCCACACCATTAGGGGAATTGTCAGAATATGAGTTATGCCATAATTGGCCAGCATGCTAATAATTGCTCAGAAAAGGCATCGGAGCCTGTGATTAATGTGGCGTCGTCAAATAGAGCCAGGGATGACGAACGGAGGGAAAAGTGTTCCTGATAAGGCTGTATCTATGGCAACAGACAAACGCTGATACAGTGTGCTTTGGACGTCTGCTCTTAAAGGGTTCGGTCCACGGCCCGCTGCTTTCCCCACACCTATAATTGCTTATTTGATGGAAAAGGACATTTTTAATCAGACAACATAATTGAGTAAGCAGCCATTATGTCACTTCTCATGGTCAACATACAGTACAATACCAGCCTGTCGGGACAATTATTTTAACAACAAAAGGGAACGCAACACAGATATACAGCCAGCGGGTGATAAAATTCACTCTTTTAATGCAAAAAGCAGCTTTTAATGAACTCTTCTTTTGTTAGCAAGAGTCTGAAGTCTGTTAAAGTTAGTGCTAAGAACTTCTCGACATGATACAGCTGATACGATACATTATTATACTGTAAGTAACTGATATATAGAATCTAATCTTATATATATTGGGTCTAATTTTAGATAAACGGTCAGTGGTGCATCCTTACAATACCTGTTTACACTGGAGTGGAAGACTCTAATGGCTGCAGGTAGATTACAACATTGCCATCCAGTGGTCGGGGGTTTAAAAACAACACAAATGTACATGTAAACTATTAAAAGTGACCTTTTCTAACTCGTTTACACAGGTTAAGTCTATTTCTGCTCAGCCCACCTCACCTAGCCAATCAGAATGAAGCTCTGTCGTCATCACAGTCTCTCCTCTTAGTGAGTCCACATATTTCTTAGCCAAAGGAATGGAACTGCTGCACCTTTGAGGGTTGAATGGGACATTTCTTAGTGAAATTTATGTAACCGCTGCATCATTTAAGGTGGAACAGGGAATTCTGTGGGTGAATGAATATAACGTCTGTGTTATTGAAATGGGGGAATTTCTCAGCCAGATGAATGTAACTGCTGCATAATTTAATGCGGGATGGGGAATTTCTTAGCGAAATGAATGTAACTGCTGCATTATTTAAGGTGGAATAGAAAATTTCAAATAAACGGAAGTTTTTGTGCAGAAATACTTCCCTCATCTGACATTCTAAACGTAACATTGTGATACTCAAGTGTATCAGCATTTTCTCACACCCCTTTAACTTATTCTCACTTCATCCATCCAGAGGTTCACTTCTGCATGTGACTGCAGCTAAAGGAAATCAGTATTTCTGTGAGAAACAGACTTCTGGAGATATAAATCAGATCACTTCAGTAAGCACCTGGCTTAATCTACAGCAGGGCTGCAGTGATTCCCGCAGCTTTAGAGCTAATCTGATTATCTGATCCTGAGCAGTGAAAATGAGAGCTCTAAAAAAGTCTGGAGAACACACCAAGGCGGCAGGAACCCACGGGGAACGCACCGGTGGCTAAAAAGCCGGCAAACCGAGCATGTGCTGAGTCATAAATCACACTATTTTAGTCACAACAAAGCAGCTGCCGTGTCAACCAAGTATTCTCCAGCAAAGACTCAAAGCTTCAGCTTCTCCAGGTGATGCAACTCAGTGTCGGAGATCAAATGAAACTTTGCTGCGGACTCACCTGATCTTACATCGCTCTCGGCTTTTGTCAGCAGGATTCAGGCCGGCCTAGTGTCAGCTAACCGAACCCTGCAGAGCCCTTCACCCAAAACATCAGGCTTTCCTTTACAGCTGTATTACGTCCTGTACTAATTAACCCATAAAGTATACAGTTACAAAAAAAGTAAACAAACCCTTTCCAACAACACTGATTTCTTACAGACTAACTAAACAATAACAGTTGTACCGTTCATGTGTTTTAACTCAGCACATAGAGTAAACATCCACAGTGCAAGCTAGCAGCTCTACGTTACTGACTTCTCCAAGAACATAACTGGGTAAGGAGAGGAGATACAATCATTACATAAAATCACACAAATTCTGACTGAGTTACTGGTTCATGTGAGCCATGCTTAGATGCAACAATAATCCCATACGTAAGAACATCAGGAGAGTTTACAAACTGCAAAATAACCTACTTTAAGGGGTTCAATTGAAGAAAAAAACACTCAATGACATCTCAACGAGAGGAAAAGAAGAGTGCACACAAACTGCAAAACCTCATCCAGCTGTGAAGCATGGTGGAGGGAGTATCATGATCTGAAAACTGTTCAAAAACACAAAAAATAGTTATCTAATAGAATGATTAGGTAATAATTAAATTAATTAACTGTAATGTATTAAAATAATGTAATTTAGTAATAAATAACATTATTAAATTTTATATTAATATTATAATAAAATACTACTACTACTACTACTACTACTACTACTAATAATAATAATAATAATATGAATAAAAATTTAAAAAATAGTTTTTAATCATTTAATAACTTTAAAAAATTAAAATATTTAACTTTAATGTATTAAAATAATTTAATGTAATAATAAATAACATTATTAAATTGTATTTTAATATAATAATAATAATAATAATAATAATAATTTAATAATAATAATAATTAATAATAATAATAATAATAATAATACGTTTTAAATAATTAAAAACTTTAAATAATTAAAATAATGAACTTTTATTTAAATTAATAAAAGTCTTAAAATACAACACTCATATAAATAAAAGTCCAACAATCTGATAAATAAGAGTCCTCCACTACAAAGCACATGAAAATATCCTCCAAAAAGTGATCAGAAAACTAGAAGTTATCCAATACAATGGTGAGATAAGTAAAAGTCCTCCAGTAGAACCCTCAAATAAACAAAAGCCCTTCAACAGAACAGTAAGATAAATGAAAGTCCTCCAATGCAACACGTAAATAACTAAAAGTTCTTCAGTAGAACAATCTGATAAATAAAGGTCCTCCACTACAACATGCATACACAGTCCTCCAATGGAAGCCTCTGATACAGAGAAGTTCTCCAGTAGAACTCTCAGATAAATAAAAGCTCTGATAAAACACTCTGATATATAAGTTCTAACACAACACAGATCAATAAAAGTTCTCAGTGCCTCACTGTTCTCCAACAAAATAACTCTAGAGTTGACTAACTCTTCAGAATAAAAGTATTTCTACTTAAATTCAAATGTATGACCACTAAAACACATTTTACTGACTGAATATATTTTGACTGTGATGCTGAGCTAACCTCAGCCTAATTGTTCTGTAAAAACGTTGCCACATTAGAGAAAAGACTGGGAACACTTGGCTTAGAACGCACATCATTTAACGTTTAACATCTGCACTTCAGTCAGAATATCTTTACCTGCTTCACGACGCCATGAGAGGAATAACGGAATGTTTTTATTGCAGCTGATGATTACTGAGATTTCTGTTCCAGGCTCAGTGTTATTATTTAATATAGTGAAGGTGTGTTTTTCAGAGGAAGGAGGATGATGATAATGAGCCCCCTGCTGAGGCTGATAAACTCATATTGATTGTGAAACAGCTGATGAAGAGGAAGACGAGCAGATTATGATGAGGTAACAAAATACAGACTCAACAAACAACAGGAGAAAATACTGAATATAACAAATATACTAAAAATACTGAAAATATGAATAAATATACGGAATAATAATAAAAATAACGAAAATACTGAATATATCTCACATTACTAGATCGCATGTGATTGTGAATTTAAATGATTATTCAAACAGAAAAGCTTTAAATATGTCAGTTTATGTGTAACACATAGAAAAATAAGCCAGTTTACCTTTTGGAATTAAATTATAAGCACAAATGAACTTTTTCAGTGTATTCTAATGTTTGGAGGTACACTAGTGTAATGAACACAGTGAACATAGTGATTATAGTGAATACAGTGAGTTACTACATGTAGTGAATACAGACATAAACACTGTGTAGTCTTTAAGTCTCAGAGCTCTGCAGGTTTAAACGACAGTGACAAATCAGCTAATTCTTCAGCAGCAGATAACAGACAGTCAGCTTTAGGTGCTTATCAGTGTACAGGAGAGAGAGAGAGAGAGAGAGAGAGAGAGAGACAGAGAGAGAGAGAGAGAGAGAGAGAGAGAGAGAGAGAGAGAGAGAGAGAGAGAGAGAGAGAG
>BRDA01020737.1:0-15000 GCA_036984385.1 Crenuchus spilurus
ATTAGCCGTTTCAAAGAGCGTACCCAATGTATCATCTGACTGTTGCATTTTCCCAAAATCTACTGGCCATTCTATGTCATCTAAAACTGGTTTTGCAATGTTAGAGTCCACTTTTGTACCTCTTATTTTATCCTGCCTTTTTTCGCGTCTACTTTTACGCATTTTGTCCCCTGATGCAAAAGTTAGTTGTTTTAGAATGTCTCTAAAGTCTGAACACTCAGTGCGTTTAGCCTGTGCTCTAGTAGTTACATATACATTTGAACTAGTAACCCCATTACTCAACAAATCAATGAGAATAGGCAAGTCTCTCCCCAAAACTACATCATACGGTGAGCTTTCAACCACTGCAACCAATAAACAATAAGCCTGCCCATTTACCTCAATTACTACTTCAGCTGTAGGGTATGTATTTTCATCACCATGAACACACCTTATCTTGACAGAGTTTTGAAGCTTCACTATTTCTGGGAGACATTTTTTGGTAACAATAGTCTGACTGGCCCCTGTATCAAGCAATGCTTTAAGGCTTTTCTTGCCTATTTTTACTGGGATCACCATTTCTGTGCTTAATGTAACCTCACCTCTAGAGCTGTTACTAGGACAATAACACAACCTGACTGAGCTGTTGTCAACAATGGAACATTCTCTACTTTCATGGCCCTGTCTTCCACACTTAAAACATTTTAGTGTAAAAGGCTCATTTTGTCCGTTACTAGCTTTAGGAACTGCCATGTTTTTACTTTTGGGCTTCAACTGCTGTTTTTCACTAAAACTTTGTTGATTAGAGACATCAAATCTACTCCCATAACCCCCAACAGACTTACCTGGTCTCTCTGCAGTATGCTTTCTCTGGCCCCATTCACGGTAACCACGCCCTTCGGACTGCTGTGCTGCAATGAACGCCTCAGCCAACTCCACCGATCTGGTTGTTGTCTCCGAACCACGTTCAATGATCCAGCCCCGTAGCTCTGGGTTGAGCATCTGCAGGAACTGCTCATGGATTATAGTGTCCCTGACTTCTTCTACAGTCTTCTCCTCAGGTTTCATCCATTTTTCGTAGAGGTTTTTCAGTCTATAGGAAAGTTCTCTGGGTGTTTCATCCTCCTTGATGTGTAGCCCTCTGAATTTCAGTCTATACATCTTATTTATCTCGTACTTCCTCAGTATAGCCTTCTTTACTTTTCTGTAGTCTGCGACGTCATCAGCATCCATATTGATGTAAGCAACTCTGGCTTTGCCTTCAAGTGATGGTATGAGGTGAATTGCCCAGTCTTCCTGTGGCCAACCTGCTGTCTGTGCAATCATCTCAAACATCGCCAGATAATGCTCAATGTCATCACTTTCTCTTAGCTCTGGCATTCTTGGTGTTGGTCGCTGGGATGTCTGTGTCCGTCCTGCTGCAGACTCAGTGTGGTTAATGGGGACTACTGTTCTGTGCCTGATAATCTGCGATGACTCACGTCCTAGAGTTGGTGCGCTGATCACAGGTGTTGTACCCTCTCCAAAGTGTTGTGGTTGTATAGTTTGCTGCAGCAAACTAAACTGATGCTGCATTGCTCTCCATCTATATTCCTGTTTTGTTGTTTTCCTTTCGCCAGTTCTCGTCTGTTTCCTCCTGCTGTATGAGAAATGTCTGTAACATGACTGCAAGCTGGTCCACTCTTGAATCCATAGCGCTCAAAAGTCCACTTGCTGCAGCTTCCATACACTGCTGGCGTTCTGGTGAGCTAAACGACTCTTCTCTCAGTTTGTTTGAATCAATTCTTTGTTTGGTTCCTCTTGATGTCATAGTAAGATTCTTTGCCTTTAATCGTACTCTTCACCATGGCTCTTGAGGTGTTTTGACTTCTGGGTGTGTCTTCACTCACCTTGGTTTCACTGAATAGCGTCTTGGATTTACTTCTTCTGCCGCTGCTTTGTTTATTGCCGTGCTGTGCTGAGTTCCAAAGTGCTATGCTCACGCCGTCTGTAGTTGCAAAAGTCCACGATACTTTGTTGTTGCTGATTGCAGTCACAGTCACTCACGGCACTTCCCTGTGACTGATTGTAGCCACTGCGACTGATTGTAGTCACAGTCACTCGCGGCGTTCTCCTGCCACCACTTGTGGTCACTGTCACACACGGCGCTCCGCTACCACCATTTGTTATAATGTGTACGAGTTGTCAGAGGCTCCCAGCTTATAATGGCGTTTGAAGAAGGAGAGGTGAGTCAGAAGTTCCAGTGAAAAATCCCTCAGGTGATTTATTAAAATGACAAACGACCCCAAAATCCCAAACAAAAACTTGACAAACACAAATCAAACGGTATTTACAATATTTACAAAACTAGACTCTGAAGTATTTACACAGTGTAGAAACAGCTAACACTGAAATGCTAGGCTCAATAGCAGCTTTGCTCAAATACTTCTCTTTTGGCTCTTTTTTCTAGGTCTGACTGGTTTAATGAGGAGAGTGTAGCTGAGATAAAGGTAAGAGTAATAGAACTGACCTGCTCTGCATTTCACTCCAGTTTTATACTCTTAGCCCCGCCCTGGACTGAACCAAATGAGCAATTAGCATTGCTAGGGGAAAACTCCATCAATCACATTAAAAGTGCACTTCTGGTTTTAAAAGAGTAAAAGTAATTTTTTTGGTTTCTTTGTTTCTTGTGATTATTTGGCTAGCCAATACATTGATTGTCAACTGTTAGATTGTGTTAATGATAATGTATTTTTGTCCAAGCAGGTAATTGAACTCCCCTGTTCCTGGTTCTCTCCTTAGGCTCTTCCAGGTCTATATAGAGCTGAGTGATCTGCGCTCACCACTCTTAAGAAATCAGGTAAGTGAACTGTTTATGTCCATTGTCTCTTGTGTTATGGGTGTAGGGCTGGTGATGTGTTTGGATCCTCACATCATCACAATTCCTCTACCGGTTGGTAGAGATGGCACAATCACATTGTGTTAAATTTAACATCTTCTTCAATAAGAATGTGCTTCAGCATACTACCAAATGGTTGAGCAGGAGGTTAAAGTGTTAGTAATAATAATAGTGCAGGAGGAGTGAGGAACATTTCTTCTGGCAGAATGAGTACAGACATGGGTGCACTTCTGTCACACAAAATCAGGAATGCTCCACATCATCACTATAGCAGTAGATGTCCATCATTTGCAGTTGGCAGAAACATGCAGTGCACTGAAGCAAACAAATAGTGGCATGTACAGTAATATCAAAACATTAGACCATAGTAAGAAAGTTCATTTGTGTTCATAATTTAATTCAGAAAGGTTTTTTATATTCAGTACATAAAGTGATTTTAAGCCTTTTGTGTTTTACAGTTTTTCTCTCTCGATTTGATTCATTTCTCAGATCAGAATTGAAATTCTCAAAACTGTTCGTTCAAACTACACATCAGTAGCTTTTTGTGCTGCAGCGTATCATAGAGCTGGAATCAAGAGAACCACTCCACACTTTTATATACCTGGATGGGGTTTGCTTCAACCTTGCAAAATACAGAAAGCATGGTCGCAACATCATTGGCTAAAAGGCTACCACTGATGTGCCAGGCCAAAGGGGAAGAAATATTACAATGTGTGTTGCTATGTCAGAGACTTGCTATATCTTACACATATTCCCATTACAGGGCCCTTTAATTCACAGCATCTCTTCAGATTCTTGTATACCCTTTTATCCCTGATAATGAAAGAGGTGTGATGCAAGAAGATTTGCCCAAATATGTGGTAATTTGGGATAATGTAAGTTTTTACCACTATAACACCATCTGGCATAGGTTTGCCATTCATCATAGAATGCTAATGATGATGGAATTCCTCCCACCCTGTTCCCCATTCTGAAACCCAAATGAGGGTTCTTCTCAGCCTGGAGATGGAAGGTGTACAATCACCAGCCGCACACTCAGATGAACCTGCTGACTGCCGGCTTGTGAGAATATCACAGCAGATGCCAGCAGAGACTGAATCAGACACTCCAGGATATTCTTTCCACTCTGCATTGCAAGGGAAGATGTCCAGTGCGATGTGAATGAAAACACGTGATCCAAAACAGAGGAGCATCAGTGGCAGTACTAAAATTTTGCAGACCCTGCTGCAAAAACTATTTAAAGGGGGGGGCATTGTATTTTTTCAGGGGGGCACATTTTTTGAACAGACATTTTATTTGCCTCAAGTTGAACAGTGGTTCTGTGGCCTACTACAGTATTGAGAAACAATCTCTCAATAAAATCCCAAAATCTAACAAAAAAAACAATAGTGCAGTACTGTGTTCATTCAATTAAATTAAAAGTCAAATATAAGCATGAACACAAGCAGTGATAAACATAAGCACTGATGTCAGGATGAACACTGACTGAAGTAAACATTCATAGTAGGAGGGTTAACTACAACAGCTAAGGAGCACAATGAGCAGAACAAAGAAGTCTTACACTTCTGCCTGCAAGAAACCCACGTTTGTGTGTGGGATGGAGGAGGGTGGGGGGCAGAAAGGAGTTTACTCCACTTTTAGTAGAGGGGCAGGCGGCGTTTGTGTAATGTGTGACTTCAGTGTTGTTATTGCTGATGTCGTCACTCACATTTCTTCCAATTGGCTGAGCACTGCTCGGTTCTGCTCCTTGTGCTCCTTAGCTGCTGTAGCTAACCCTCCTAGCATGAATGTTTACTCCAGTGTTAACTTCAGTGCTTACGTTTCCAACTGAAATGCATGGTGCTGCTTCCTGTCCGCTCTCGTTTACGCCGGTGTCACTTGTTGTCCTCTTATTTGTTTGGAAATAAGTTCAAATATCCATGCCACACGAACAACGGTGAGCGTAGTCGTTTCTGTAGTATGAACATTAAAGTCAGTGACCCGCCCTCCTCTAACTGGAGTTGGCTAGAACCTTGCCTTGCCTTAACTGATTGGTTGAATTGTATGACTGACAAACTGAGATAGAAAAAATAGAAAGATGGCCACGCTGAGGTAAAAAACAAAAAACAAAACATATAAACAGCTTCCAGTCCAGTCAGGAGGGGCATGGCTCACTCTGTGGGGGGCACTGTCCCCCAATGCCCGCCCATGCAGCCGGGTCTGAAATTCTGCTGTATCAGGTTGTTGGAATGTTTACTGTAAGTTTGCAATTTTGTACTTTTTCTTTGTGTTATTTAGTGCTACTAATATAACTGTATAAATTTGATTCCTGTCCAGTTTCTTGCTGTCAGTCTCCCACATACAGTCATGTGTAACTTTGTGTTCTGTGTAAGTTTGTATTTTGTTGTGCTACATAATGTGCAGTGCTCTTGTAATCAAAAGCTGACAACATGACTAAGTATTTTGACTGGACATTCTGATTTCACCAACAAGTCGATTGACAAACGTTTTCACCAGTGACGTTTTTCACTATATCCTCATTTTTGGAGCTGTGTGTGTGTGTGTGTGTGTGTGTGTGTGTGTGTGTGTGTGTGTGTGTGTGTGTGTGTGTGTGTGTGTGTGTGTGTGTGTGTGTGTGTAATAGAGTGGATGGTGAGTGTATATAATTACAGATTTATTGAATAGCCAGCAGAGGGAGCCGTTTCTCCATAATACTGCATTTACACTCACTGACCACTACATTAGGTACACAAACCCTGTATCTACATTTACTGTCCATTTTATCTTCATACAGATACACTTTGTACTGACTGTAGTCTATCTGTTTCTCTGTATACTTTATACTCTATAATATACATTATATTTACCCTCCTTCCACCTTGTTCTTCAATCTATAGACAGATAGACAGATCAATAGATGGATGGACGGACAGACAGACAGATAAATATATATATAGATAGACAAATGATAGATGGATGGAGGGTTGTTGGATGGATAGATAGACAGACAGACGGACAGAGACAGATAGATAGACTAGTTTATACTTCTTTCACACACATCTCTGGTCGTGGTCACATTGCATGGCTATATTGAGGTCAGTGTGGGATTAGGAAGCTCACAGTGTGTGGAGGGGGATGGAGAGAGAGAGAGAGAGAGAGAGAGAGAGAGAGAGACTGAGAGAGAGAGAGAGATGGTGAAAGGCCTGAAGTTTACATATGCCACCAGAGTAGTAATCTATATGCATCCTGTGCGTGTGTGTGTGTGTGTGTGTGTGTGTGTGTGTGTGTGTGTGTGTGTGTGTGTGTGTGTGTGTGTGTGTGTGTGTGTGTGTGTGTGTGTGTACCAGTTGTAATTTTAGCCACTCACAGTGGCCAAATAATTGAGGAAATAAGGAAATAATACTTAAAATAAATAGAATAATGACACAAAGAATTAAGACACATTCCCTTTATAAAATAAATAAAATATAAATAAATCTGTATATAAAATAGCACTGAATTCTTCCCCAAATGTCTCTATTTATATTGACCTACTAACCATCAGGCTTATGAAGTGATAGATAAAAAATAATGTTGAAAAAGTAAATTTGTGTTCATAATTCAACAAGGTAAACGGTCAACATTTTTTTGTTTGTAAATATGTATATTTTAAAATATTTTTTCAAGTGTTAACAAAAACAGCGCACATCAAAAAAGTTGGAATATTGGGTTGCAATACTGTCCCATTCGACCTTATGTCCCAATCACCCTTAAACCACCATTATTTAATATTCATTACACATAAAGTGACATATTTTAAGCCTTTTTTTTTTTTTTAATTTGGATTATTATGGCTTTTAAACAGTGGTGTCTGGCCAAAAGAGGGCGCTAGGGTGTAACCCTCTGTTGGTGAAAATTGTTTATTATTTAGATTTTTTAAATAAACATGTTTTTTTTTTATCAGTAGCTAAGTATTTTAAGGTGCTGATATTTCTGAGGTGACAGAAATATCATCCAGTCAGAGAAGCAGCAGCCAGTCTCTGACAGAAGACACTCCCATAGCAACAAAAATGTAGCTAACCAGCCTCCAATTTGTTGCCTAAAGAGCTTCATTTATCACCACAGCAGAGTCAGTCAGTGGTTTTAGGAACATCTGACATTATTAACATGTAGTACATTCCTCTAGAAATGTCTAATATTTAGCCTTAATAGTGTTTTTGCTCATTGTATTGCATATGTTCAGTGGTATGTTCAGTCCCAATAACATTGGGATGGTTGTGGAAACTGACTGAATATGGCTCAAACAGCCCCACCAACAATAATTTTCACCACCCACCACTTATTATAGCTCGTAATCTCAAATTATTCAAATATTTAATAAGATCAAACAGTGCTGAACAGAAATGTTCAACTTCTTACAAGTTTGTTCATTTAAGGTGTCGCCATGAATTACTGTGTCAGGGCAGTATAGCATGGAGGACACTTTTTTTTACCACATTCTTATTCAATACTGTATTCCAGTTATATTTCAGACAGATATAGAAAGAACTGTTTCTAACGTATATATACTATGACTTCTTCAGTAACTATTGTGAAAAAGTAATAAGGGAAGTGACAGACGGAGAAGATTGTAAGAGAAGACAGGAGAGCGAGAGATATAGAAGAACAGAGAGAGAGAGGGTTGTTAATCCCATTTAATTGCTTTAGACTAGTGTTGGGTTGATGGTAAGGAGATTGAGGTGCTCTCTGGGTCATCGGCTAAAATAACCCTACACACCCGGTCGCCTAGGCAATGCTACACACCCATTGTCATGACGACGTGGCAACCAGACAGTGGTTAGGACACCGTCCGTCTGTCCCTCCAGGTGCTCCACCATCCCTCCACCCCTCCACACCTGTCCACCAGGGTTCAACAGTTTGGACGCAAGGATGTCAACATGGCTTCAGATACAGTTAGATAGTCAAGTGATGGACACTGAAGTGTCACAACTCTAGAACTCCAAGCACTACATGTTCCTCCTCTAACCAGCATTATACATTTGCCGATGGTCAAATGTAAGACCTTTGAGAAGGGCCAGATTATGATGGCTAGATAACTGGGTTGGAGAATCTCCAAAACAACAACAACTGTGGGGTTCTCCTGTTCACCATTGGCAACAAGCACCAACATACCATGCCATACCACCAACAAACCATAAGGCTATTCCATCTGGTCTGAACCAACAGAGCTACTGAGGCAGATGTTTAATGCTGGTTACAGTAGGAACATGTAAGAACATGTAGCGATTGGTGTCCTGAGAATTGTCTTGACAAATCTGTTAATGCATATATTACCAAATAGAAACAGTGATAACACAAGTCAAGATCAGATACAGCAGAGTGTTACAAGACAAGTGAGACTCTTTCATTATAAGTCATAAAACATCACAAACATTATAAGAACAAAACCCAAGGCAATTTCCTTAATTTTTAAGAAAACTAACAAATTTCTACTTACGCTGCCTTTACCAACACATCTCTTAACAGAATGTCTGAAAGCTTGCAGGATGTTTGGGTAATTTGTTCCACTGAGAAACAATACAGACAGTTTCAGGTCACTTATGTGAATCTTCAAGATGGTCAAATCTGATCTGAGTATAAAATCAGAACTGAGTAATAAGGCTTGTAATGTGAACATAACCTTAGAGTCAACTGGAGTGCAATGTTTTGGGGTTCCCAAAGAGGAGGACACTGGTCTAGATCAGGGGATCCCAACCTTTTATGAAGGAGGATGAGGGTGACCTACATTAGGTATGACCACAAAGCCATATAAATATATATTATGTCATATTTTTAAAGCTTCAGCCTTGCCATTCATGTCAATAGGACTTCTCAAAAAGCTTTCAATCTACACTGCTCTTAGTGAGCAAATAGCACAGCACATACTTGTCAAAATTAAATTCAAAAGTCAGTGTGACTATCACAAACGTAGCAAGTTAGCTATATACTGTATAGATACTTGTACAGCTTATTGTTCTCTTGTTCTGATGCCCAGTGGTTGAGAAGCTGTTGTAGGTCATCAGTGTATGAAAAGCATCATCCATACAGAAAAGATCAACAGGAAGTCATTCAATAACAAGTCAAGTTTAATGATCACTCGATCTAGCATAAAAGTACACTGTACGGTCTGGCAAAACTTAACAGAACAATACATCAATAACAGCAAACTAAAAGCACAACACAGTAATTCCTATAGTCTCCTAGGAGAGACATCAAACTTAAATAGACAGTAGAAAGATGTCGGCAGTGTTTCCAATACAGCTGGACAGAGACTGGGCTTAGAGATACCATTCTGAATATGTGTATACAGTACCAGTCAAAAGTCCAGACACACCTTATCATGCAATGTTTTTTTTTCTACAATGTAAATTAATACTGAAGTCATCCAGACTATGAAGGAACACATAATGAATCATGTAGTAAACTTAAAAGTGTTAAACAAAGCAAAACATGTTTTAGATTTTAGATTCTTCAAAGCAGATACACAACTGATGTCTCAAACACATTAAGAGGCAAGAAATTCAAGTCATTAACTCTTGACAAGGCACAGCTGTTAACTGACAACCATTCCAGGTGACTACCTCATAAAGCTGACTGAGAAAATGCCAAGAAAACTGCCATCTAAGTAAGAGGTGCCTACTTTCAAGAATGTAAAAAATAAAACTTATTTGGGTTTGTTAACACTTGTTTGTTTACTAAATAATTACATATGTATTTATTCATAGTTTGGATGACTTTAGTATTAATCTACAATGCAGAACATTTTTACATAATGAAAAAACACTGAATGTCCAGAAGGTGTGTCCCAACTTTTGACTGTTACTGGTACTGTACATGTGTGATTGTGACTGTTCCTTGTCTGGACATTGCAGTGTACATATGTGGGCGTGTATGCATGTATCTGTGAGAATATGCAATGTACTGTACATTTATGGTACTGATGACCAATCAAGAGTCTGGGGGAGTCTGTTGGCTCTTGACTAATCAAGAAGTATATCTGGGCTTCAGAGAAGTGGCTCACAAAATGGCCATCTTGTAGTGCGGTGAATTGTTTCTGATTCAGTCTGTAAAAGTTACCGGACCTTAAGCCAGCTCGTATTGTGTTCGTTCTCATTCTTCGGTCTCTCTTTCCATCTTTTGCTAGCTGAATCTCAAATGGCTCCCTAGTTCCTACATAGTGCACTACATAGTCCATAAAATGAAGATGTCTTGCTCTCCCTATGCTAAGGGTGCCCTAAAGAAGTCCTGGATATCTACCAACCTGAGGAGTTTCAATACATTTGGCTCCTGAAATGCAGCTGAAATGCACCTTGATTAGCTGGATCAGGTATGTCAGGTAAGGATTGGAAGCAAACTCAGTAGGACAGAAGATCTCCAGGAGCTGAGCAACTCTGGCCACACATTGCACTACACATTCAATAGGGAACAATCTGGGATTTTGCTAATGCCATATTCCCTGCCTCAACAAACTTGATACAATTGCTGAGCTCCTTATCAAGCTCATCGGATGTTTTATGAAGAATACTGGGACAAGGAAATTCTTGGATGTTATGAATGTACAGGAACTGCAGGCTCCAAATAGTAAAAACCCTGCTCTGCAGCATCTGTAACTTCCAGCACCAACTTTTTGGATTGAATCACTTCAGGCTCAACCTATAAACTCAATAAAATCACTCTGGTTTGCTACCTTTACTCTCACTTTTATTCTTTCTTTGGCTGAGTCTCAAATGGCTCCCTATTGCAACACAGTGCACTATGTAGGACAAGAAATGACAGCTTCTACTAAGCCCTACACAGTCCAGTATGCATTCAATAGGAAGCGATTTATGTCTCATGACTCCCTGTTTCCTACACAGTGCATTATGTAGGTCAAGAAATAAGGGCATCTTCTAAACCCTACAGAGTCCGCCATACATTTGACAGGGAGCAATTTGGGGCTCAGCCGATGACTTCCATCTGTTCTACAGCACCTGGAATTTGTGATCGAGGCAGTCCACAGTGCTAAAGTTGAGCTTCCAGGCCTGCTGGTCCTTGTAGTCCAGGCAGTCGACGGAGCTGAAGCCCAGCGAGGAGGCGCCGTAACCCTGTGACGAGAGTGAGGGTGACTGGCTCAGGGATCCACCCATGGAGGGCACAGCCAGAGGAGAGAGGGCACCCCCGCTAGCCGACAGCTGCGAGGTCATGGGAGACAGATAGGGGCTGCAATCAAGACCACCAAAATATGGCGATGAGCCATATCCCTGGCCATAGGAGGATGATGGCTGACCATAGCTCATAGGGTATGGCGCAGGACGCTGCATGCATGGGGTTCCTGAGCCACACAGGGGGTCTGGAAGCGGTGACAAGGAAGTGGGACTCCACACAGACACAGGTGCTGTGGCAACTGCAGCACTTGAGCTGGGGGCCACCACAGGTGGCACCGGAGGTGGGGCTAAAGAGGAGCCTGGATCAGAGGGCAACTCTGGGGGCGGAGAAGACTTCTTCTTGGGAGGGCGAGGCTTGGGCTGACCGCTGGTCTGCTGCTGCTGCTGGCGGCACTTGGCACGGCGGTTCTTGAACCATACCTAAATGGAAAAAGGGAGGAAAAAAAAGAGAATGGGAAGCATTTTAATAAGAGTTTGCTGTTTTAATATTTTTTGGCATTACACCTGTCCTCAGGTAGCTTTCACCTGCACTCAGGTAAGTTTTATACACATTTCATGACTGCTTGAATATACCTCACTTTAGCCAAGCATTTTCATGAGTACCTCATTTATGGCTCACCTGATCTCAGGTAGGCCTTTATGTGTTTTACCTTTACATCTCACATGTATTTAATGACTGCCTAAGTAAACCTCACCTTATATTGACCTGTATTGTCAAGCTCCAATGAAGCCATCATCTTAAAGTGTCTCAGAGGTCAGTTCCACATGTGACTAATAATTTCTCAGGCAGAACTCACTTGAGATTGTCTCACAGGTCAGTCACCCCATTTTCTCCTATTTTCCCAGATTGGCCCCACCTGAGAGTGTCTCACAGGTCAAACCCACCTGTTTCAGATTTTTTTAATGGAGTCAGCTGAGAGTGCCTCACAGGTGACTCCCTCCTGTGTCCATATTTCCTCAGCTAGACCCCACCTGAGAGTGTCTCACCTGTTTTCATGTTAGTCTCACCTGTGCTAAGGTAGGCCTCACATGTATCAACTCACCTGTACTCTAGACTCAGGTAGATTGATTTTGAGTGCCACTTCTTCCCTCATGAAGATGTCTGGGTAGCGCGTCTTTGTGAACAGAGCCTCCAGAATGTCCAGCTGTGTGCGAGTGAAGGTCGTCCGCTCTCTGCGCTGTTTCCTCGGGGTTGCTGTACACAAAATTGAGCAATTTGTTATACCTTATACAGAAATTAGTACATTTTAGTAAATTAAATTAGTCAGGTTTCAGCACTTTAGGGACAGCTTTGGCTATGTTCACATCTCAATGATATGTTTATGCACGTCGCCTCAGTCACAAACAACAAAAACGATCATATTTGAACAGGGTTGCCAAGTTTGTTAAAAACATGCGTCGGTAAAACTTCATAGGTGACAGGATGCAGAAATTTAACAGTGCATAGAAAAGATAATGAACTACAAAATAAAAGTAACATATTTTTTACTTTTTAAAACTTCTTCGATTGGAATGAAATATGCTAAGACTCTTGATTTTGGGTTAGTTTTATTAGCTTATGTAGTTCGGCATTCTGTCAGACATTAGGCTTCAGGATTTTGGGGATCTGGCAACCCTGTATTAGTGAGACTGACTGTATTAAAACTGGCAAAAACGTGTTAGTAGGTGATGTGTGATGGTGTTTTGCTCAGGACAGTAAACAGCTGTACATGATCAGGTGGTGAATAAAAACCAGCCGGCTAATGTTTTATTAGCTCTGTGTGTGAACAGGAGAGAAGTCAGAACTGGTTTTGTATTAAGTGCATGTGCAGACAGAGACTCATCAAATCTGATCTGACCTCATATTCATTCCACATGTTCATGAATCAGATCTAAGACCAAATATGAAAATGACTCAAAACTGATTTGACAAAGTGTGATTGTTCACACAGCCCTGAAAAGAACTAATTCACATAAGGGCAAAAATCTGATTTGAGTCACTTCAGCCTACTAATGTGAATGCATTTTCAGTTCAGAACAATTTAGTTAATAATGTCTTTGAGATGCATGGAAATGAGTAGATGTGAAAGAAATGGAAATAACTGGACACAATGATTTGACCTCAGGCCAGTTCTATGTTCTTAGATGGCATTTAAGTGTTATATATGTAGAAAATAATTAATAATGCCATCAATAATAATAATAATAATAATAATAATAATAATAATATATTTTATATAGTAATGAAAAATACCGTAGTTTTTTTAGAAAGTACCATAGTAATACATATACCAATGGAAGTACCACAATATATGTTTGGTTGAGCAAGTGTTTTTGAATTATGATACACAAACTGCTGTTATTAAATATTACATGATTATAGTAGCATGGTAGTACCATTGCTCAAAATTAAATTCAATGTTGAATATGAGACTTAACATCTTACAGAATAGTAATAAATATAAATATGTAATTCGTTTATATTTAAGCAATATCATGCTTGAGTTTGATATTATTTCATACAATATAGTTAGACAGCACCATTTAGTAATTTATTAATGTATTTCATTATTTTGATCTGTCAAAACTAACTGGACATATAAATATTTAACGTTTTTCATAATAGCTTAATGTCTTTAACAGCTTTAGTCTCCCAGACATAGAAATATAAAAGACTGATAACACTAGTTTTCTTATCATTGTAAAAGTTGTATAAATAAAACTAGATGTATAACAAGTTAAAACAAGTTGTGTTATTATGGTACAACTATGTTTTACATTAGTAAAACTAGTTTTATTTCCACAGTGAAATGAATTGTATTACTATGATAAAACTAGTTGTGTTAATATGATAAAACTAGATTTTTTTTTTTATGGTAATATCATAATATGGTAATTACTGTGGTAAAACTATACTGTTGTAAAACTAGTTGTATTTCCACATTAAAATTAACTTTATTGCTATAGTAAAACTATTTGTATTACTGTAATATTGCAATTCATTCTACTATCATGGTAGTGTACAAAAACATAATTCTATATAGCAAATACTCTTTTCTGACTGGTTGCCAGCACATAACGTTGCCACAACGTTGTAAATGTGACATTGCTCTTGATTTAAATTTTGCATACTAACATTGTTAACGTGGTAAATTTGTGTTATTTAATATTCTCACAATGTTATCAGACATTTAAAGTTGTGGTCACCTAAACAGAATGTTGTGACCGTATAATTAATTATGTACAAGCGGACATCTAGTAGATCCGGTTAAAAAAATGTTTAATAACTGTTCTGTATCAATGTACAGTAAACATTAGCTTAATGCTACTGTAACAAATGAAGTAGTATCTACTTTAGGTTGGCTTTTAGATTACTGCACATGTTTTTTTGTACACTTAAATATACATAAATACCTAAATATGGCAACATGGTTATGAGTCATCCATTAATGTCGGACACCTGTTAGATATAACACATGTAAGGCAGAGTGATATATGTTAAAAGTCTCAGTGCTGTTATACTATACTTTATCAGATTAATCTCAAGACTTTATATTAATAATATTTCTTATTTCATGTATGTATGTCCCAGACAGCAGGGCTATATTTTGTTAACTCAAGGTACCGAAATAAAAATAAATAAATAAATAAATAAAAAATGAAAATGAAAATGAAAACTAGACTGAATTCTAGTTATTTTGAGCAGTAAATCGTTTTTACCCACCCAGTTCAGATCTTAACAACAGAAAAGATCAGATTTAGCATTCAAAGCTAAAGACTTTTGTAAACACTCTTCTAATTACTATCAGAAATGCAGTTTTAGCCGTCAGAGAACAATAATAACGCAGAATATTTCCCGACACTCTTGTGTCCCCGATTACGTTTTATTATTTTAACTTCAAAACATTTTAATACAAACTTACTGTTTGTGTACGAAAATTAATATACTGAGAAAAAATAACATATAAAATGTGGACTTTGCAAAAGTAATGACACCATAAATATCGTATGTTTATATGTTTA
>BRDA01020737.1:20000-27938 GCA_036984385.1 Crenuchus spilurus
ACCTCTGAGCATTCTTAGCCAGGACTGATTATTCCCACTAGTAAGTAGGAGGTCATAATATAAAAATATGACTTTGTGGAACCAGAAGATAAAGTATTTTTGTATCTTTGAACAGGTGAAAGGGTTCTTCAGTAAAATATGCTGTGAATGGTGTTATATAGAACCTTTTTTATTTTATATTTATATATCAGTGTTGTGTGGCTCCAAAGAACTCAATACATTCCAAAATCTTAAATTATTGGTATTAATTTAAAACATTTTCAGTGTTATTGTGTTTTTGTATGGATGGTTTTGATCATGAGAGATCATGTTATCTCACACATGAACATAATGATCTTCAAAAAATCCCTGGACTAGAGCATCCTCTAAATAAAAACATCAAATAATTTAAAAAAATCAAAAACGAGGCAAAAATTTCCCTTGTGTGAAAACATGGCTCGGATGGTTTAAGAAGTGGGAGAGGAGCCATGTGGGTGATGGAGGGATTTAGGTCGTAGGTCAGAGGAGACTTTGAGCAGGACAGAGGACACGAGCATGGGCTGGGTGGGGGACTGCTGAGAAAAGGATATGACATGCTAGCAAATGATCATCAAATATGGACTTGGGTTTAATCTTTAGTTCCATACAGGCAGTAACATAACTGATGAAACTCTTTGTTGACCCATACAAAGCTGTATGAACTGATTTCCTCAACATCTCAGTAGTTTCTCCCCGACAACAATGACATGTAAATATAAAGACTTTAGTGTAAATCTCAGTTCTGCTGCTCAGACAAGAACAAGACCTCAGTAATTTGATGTCTCTCCTCTTGAGTTATTCGACAAATCTGAAGAAAGTCTCACACTGAGCTCAGATTTGCTCAGATAACAGCATTCATGTTAACCGTATAAACAGGGGTCTCAGTATGACTATAAACTCAACAATTTCTCATTAAGGACTTTCAGTTGTATCAGTTTTGATGCTATGGAAGTTGTTTATCTCCTTAACATCTCACCAGATTCTCAGAGACAACAATGACACGAAAGCACATGAGACTTTAGCTTAAATCTCAGATTAATCTTTGTTCTCTTAATTTGATTAGAATATCCTTGTGGCCTCCTGAGCAATCAAAGAGCAACATTTGACCAATAAATATATTCCTCTGACATACGCAGTGGACATTTATCTCTTCATAATCATTTAGTACATTAACAACATACACTGTCCGTAATACTCAGTGTGAACCATTTGGGGGAAAAAAACAAAACAAAAATTTTTTAATACATTTTTGCCAATTCTCTCCTTTTCCCAATGTGTGAGTCGCCAATTAACCCAACCCATTAGTGACGCTCCCCACCACTTTGCACTGTCCCTGACTCTAAGAGGGTGAGGACATGCACATGCCTCTTCCATAGTGTGCAATACAATCACTGCCTCTTTTCGAACTACCGCTTGATACACTGTCCCTGGGGAACCAACACACTCAGAGGAAAGTGCAGGGTCTCTAGTTTTGAATGGACCATTCAGTAGACACCCGAGCCGGCGGACATTGCAATGTGTGAGTGTTAGGAGAGTAAGAGCGCCATCTACCTGCCCAGAGAGAGCACTGCCAATTTTGCTCTCTGTGGGCCCCGGATGTTGATGGCAAACAGTATGACCATTATTCAAACTCGATATCCTCTGGTCATGGTGTCAGAGTCTTAACCTGCTGAGACACTCGGGGCCAAAAATACTTGATTTTTAAAGCTTTTTGCAGTTTCTGTTGCTGGTTTTACTGTGCTAGACTCACAAGTTCAACATACTTACTCGTTATTATAGATTAAAAGTATTCAACGTTTTAATAAACCTGTTTGAATTTGTCAAAAAAGTCTCAAATCAAAACAAAAATGATTGCTTCTTTACTTTTGAACTGGAGCTAAGAGGCTAAAATGGCCAACAAATACTAGAACTCAATAGTCACCTAAAATATCTCAGTCAGTTCCATTAACATACATCATCAAAACATTCATTCAGATCTTAATGAAGGTCACACGGACCAGTTAATGTGGTATAGGACACAAAACCCAGGTTCTTCTGAATTTATGAGGGTCATAATCACTAAAACTGATCTTAGATCAGCGCTTCCTATTACTGAGGTGGTTCATAGATACAGATCAAATATGACAAATGGCTACCACAACGTTCAGATAAAACACTGAGGTTTTATTCTCAGTAAGTCATTTTGTTTTCTAAATTTAATAGACCTTCAGTAAGAACTCAATGAAGTTTGAGAAAAATTCATAATTCAAATTAAATTTCTGTTATTTTTACAAAAATAATTTGAAATATTTGAGTGACTATTTAGTTCTAATGTTTAGTCTCTACAACCCACCAATTTTATTTCAAATTCTTCTGAATTAGTTTGTTTACATCCCTATCACTGAACTTAGGAAGTATCTGAATTGTGAACAGAAGGGGTGGAGTTGGCAGCTTGTTTGTTGTTTTGGGAGGTTGTTTTTGTGCTCTGAAGTGTTGTGATGTTTGTGTGTTTGTATGTTTGGTCTGGTATGTGGATGGAGAAGTTTTTCTGGAGGATGATGTAGAGTGGGGGAGGGGGTGAGAGGCGGGGGTGATGGGGGTCCATCTGGCAACCACCAGCTACACAGCCACAAGAGCAATTATGGAAGTGGACTATCCTCTAATCCGCAGGCACACACACACACAACTGCACACTCTTGCAAATGCATCCCCCCCACCCACACACACTCAACACACTGACACACTCAATCTGCAGTGTGCAGAGATGAAGAGATGAAATAACCTGCATAAACAGAACAGGACAGTAAAAAGAAGGGAGGAGGAATGAGGGGCCCTGAAATATGGGGGGGTGGAGTAAAAGAGGGTGAGTGAGGTGAGAGAGAGAGAGAGAGAGAGAGAGAGAGAGAGAGAGACAGACAGAGAGACAGAGAAAGAGTGGGCCGCGTCATTGCTGGCACACACTGCATCAGATAATCCAGATTAGGTGGTCTAAAAAGAACGGGTTTAATCTCCTGCCCAGCCAGTAATACACAGCCCACTGTCAGCACCAATCACTCACACACTCCTAATCCCTGAAGAAACGCACACGCGCCCGACACAGACACACACACACATACAAACACACACACTCCATTTATGTGACACACTGCACCACAACACCCCCTCTTTTGGCACTCAAACATATACACGTACACACTTGTTATTTTATACACTGCCAGGACACAGGGTCATATGTTCCATATGTATTATATGTCCTGTATGTAGTAAATGTCCTGTATATGGTATATGTCCCATATCTATTATATGTATAGCATATGTCCTATATGTATTATATGACTGGTATGCAGTGTATGTCACATGTGGTATATTCCCTGTATGTATTATATGTCCTTTATGTATTATATGCTTCACATGTGGTGTATGTATTATATGTCCTTTATTTAGTTTATGTCATGTATGCATTTTATGCTTCACATCACATAGTATTTGTCCTAAATTTGGTATGTGTCCTGTATTTAGTATATGTCCCATATGTATTATATGTCCTGTATGTATTATATGTCCTGTTGGTATTTTATGCTACATAGTCCGACATATGATATATGTCCTACTGTATATGTATTATATGCTTCATCAAGGGTGATACTAGGGCTGGGCTACAGGACTATAGCCCCGGGCCTTTTCTTAATAACCCTGAGTCTTGTATCCAACCCAGAACATCAGTATATGTTCTAAATGGGGTACATGTCCTTGTATATAGTATATGTCCCATATATGTCCTGTATGTATTATATTTCCTGTATGAATGAATGAAGATTACATTTATATAGCGCCTTTCTCTTTGTTTTCTTTCTGATAATTTTACCCCAATGCATTTTGGTGGCCAATTATCCTGCCCCTTTTACCAATTCTCGCTATCCCTGACTTCTCTTGGGAGGCAGCAGACGAGCACAGGCCTCCTCCGATACCAGTAATGTCAAGTCCCTTTTTTGAAACTGCTGGCAATACATTACCGCCAGGCAGTTCGTGTGCTCAGAGGAAAGAGCAGATCCCCAGTTCTGACGGATTGCCTGGCAGACGCCTGAGTCTGTCTACATAGGGAGGGTCTGCCATTTTACACACCCAAAGCACAGCCAATTCTGCTCTCTCAAGGCTCCGACTGAGCACCTTTCTAAAACCCAAGGACGCTTTAAAATTAACACATTCTATTTACACACTTTGAACTCAGCCACACACCAGCAAGAAGCGGCAGCAAATTGTGCACAGCGTAGAGTACTCTCAACCGGAAACTACTGTCTACCTGGGGGACTGTATTGAGCAGTAGGGGGATAACCCAGGACAGAGTGCCAATGATATCTGGGCATACGTACATATATACACACACACAGACATATACATTCATTCATACACACCAGCATCATTTTTAGAATAGCCAATTCACCTGACCTCCATGTTTTTGGACTGTGGGAGGAAACCGGAGTACCCAGAGGAAACCCATGCAGACAAGGGGAAAACATGGAAACTCCACCCAGATGGGGACTTGAACTCAAGACCTCAACGCTGAGACAAATGTGCTAATCACTAAGCCACCATGTCACCGTATATGAAGTATATGTCCCACATGTTGTAAATGTTCTGTATATAGCATATGTGCTATATGTATTATATGTCCTGTGTACATGTACTGTACTATATGCTTCATATAAATGTATATGCCCTATAAGTATTTTATGCTTCACATGTATTATATGTCCCACATGTGGTATATGTCATGTATGTATTATGTGTTCCACATGTATTCTTTTGTTCTGTATGACGACAGGTAAATGTAAGTTGGGGTTTAGACTATTTAAGAATAGCTTTTACTAGATTTTCTTGTAGGTTTTAGCCCAGGACTTACTGGATGGTTTAAAAATGAATGTTCTCACCTGAGGATCTTGAAAAAACAGAATTTGAAATATTGTTAATTCACAATTGATCCACCCATCTCTAGTGGTCAGATGATTGAGGAAACCCATTTCTACAATCTGAAATAAAAATACAGCAAAATACAGCAACGGTGACTGAACTTTTATGTTATTATTTGATAATATTTTTAAATGACTTAATATCTCAAAATGATTATGTATTTCCAAATACTTATTTGGTATCTCAGTATAATTCTTTAATATCTTAAAGCATTTACTTAAAATTTCCGAATAGTTAATTGATTTCATAAAATGTTGAATTGTGCTGTGGTGTCTTGTATGATGGTGCTGCTCTCAGATAAAACACAAACCTGATGTTACTGAATCTGTTATATGAGCAGAATTAAAAGTACAAAAGAAGTTAAATGTGTATATCAGGATCTGAATCTAGGCTACAGAGAGGAAAGGTGTCAGTGGAGGAACATGTGGTTTCCAGTGACAAATAGGACTGACCTCTAGTGGTCAACTTTAAACTTTCACACTCAGGCAAGAGCCTCGTCCTGAATCTGCTCTCTATTGCACCTCCAAGTGGTCAAAATCTGAAGTGAAAGTCAATCCTCCCCTTCATGAACAGGTGCGCCAATCAGAGCGAGGCCAGGTGGTTCGAAACCTCCTGATTTGTCAGAAATACGGAAAACGTATGTTAGAGTTGCCAGGTTTACAATTTTCACTCAACCTTTTGCCGTTTTGCAGGTAAAGTTTCAGCGTGAAGAGTTTTGGACGGACTAACACAATTGCCACAAAACAGCTCTTACAGTAACATAGTAGAAAGGAATAATTTCCTATCGTTGAGATGTGAGATTTATTAGAATGGGATCTAGAAATATAGATTATAGCAGAGAGTAAGGATGTTTATGTATGCATTTTCTCCGCTCTCACTGTCTTAAAAGAATATTTAAGTACACCTGTGATTAGGCTGTCGTGTAGTTTAGTCTAAAATGTAAGTGCCAAACACCGGGCTGGAGAATATTTTAAGACCTGGCAACCCTACATGCATGCTATGGTTAAGCACCGCCTCGAACCCGGATGTTTTGGTTGTTATAGCGCCTCGCTGCGCATGAATCATGAAGTAAGAGAGATCATTGTGCGTTTTAAGCAGTTTTATGTGATATTTGGACGTTTGGAGAATGTTGGCTGATATGACCGGTTCGTGTCCGTTCGCTGAAGACAGTTTTAGCCGCTTTCCGTCGCAGAGTAATATTTACGGGCTGTGTCAGGCCGGGGAGCAGGAGCTGCTGGCCGCCACTCTGAAGGGTAAAGTGGTCAGTTTCAGATACCAGGACCTGCAGCACAAGATCAGACCTGTGGCCAAAGAGGTGCAGTTCACCTACATACCAGGTAACTTCTGTATGCTAACACGATACAGCAGGGTGTTGTGCCCAGTTATGCACCCCTACTGCGAGATGAGCTCGCTGTAGAATCCTTCTCAAGAAAATCTACAGCTCAACGTATTTAGGGTCAGTGTGTATTACCTGTATAAGTCTGATGGATGTAATAATACTGTAGGTAGATTTAAGGCATTATCTAAATGGAGGTACTTGTTTTTTAACAACCTTGTGATTAAGAACCTTATGAACCAGCTAATATTTAAAACCTTAACCTGAACTTTTAAAAAATAGTTTAGGAACGTCTATTTAATAGTACTATTGGAATGATTGGTACTTCACAGACATACTGTAGTTTGGATGTGAAGTGTTGTTGCAGTGCCTCATCACAAAATGAAAAATAAATGTATGTTTATAGCTTAATTCTAAAAGGTAAACTATCCCATTTTATATTAATTACATTTAAAGTGACATTTCAAGCTTTTTTGTGTTTTGAGTCAGGGTATTTCAGACACTTTGATGTAGTCTGACATGCCTTCACTTTTTTACAAATTACACCCATCTAAAATTATTTTTCCCAAAGTGTTACACAGACTTTTGTTCAGCACAAACTCGGCAACAACACTGTCAAAACAGGAAGAGTGTCATAAATCTATATTTTGATTAAATCTGCTCTAAATTTAGACGTTCCAAAAAAACCTATTTTCAGATGTGCTGATATATTGTGAAAAAACACTCTAAACATTTCTAGCCAAGACTTTTGAGCTCATAACTGAATAAACAGAGGTGTTGGATACACACTGGTCATTACAGATTTTTAGAAATTGTATGTGGTTTTATTTCTAAAGCTTATTTAAATTGAATATTTATGAGATACGAGTGAGGTGAGAGGTCTTTTGTTTATGTTCACCTCAGGTGAGATGTCTTTCTTCATGTCCACATTCCACATATTCTATGGCCACTATTCCACAAATGGAATGTCCAGGATTACCATGTCATCATCATATTAATAACAGAATATGTCATTTTGGCGGGAAAACATGTGTAGCTGTCTGACTCGCACTGAATTACTCTCACAAATGTGTATCTGCTTATTTAAGCTATAAACTATAAATATTTGAAAAGTAGACCCTTTAAGGTTTCCATGGTATTTTTTTTTTTGTTTCTAGGATAAAACTTTCAGTTATATAAGTGTATTTGCATAGTTTTATTCATTGCCACCTACTCCAGAGAGTTAATGTTGATCAGTATGACTTGACAATTTTTATTAGATTATAAGAATTTTTATTTGGAGTTTTTAATAAATTACTATTCAACTGTATAGTAATAAACTATATACTATTTGTTTATATATACAAAAAAAGCCGTTAAATATATCACTTTATATGCAACAAATCTAAAATATGACAGACTGCCATTTAGAATTATAATCATGATATTCACAATATGTTAATTGTTGTTAACTTCATTAGTTGTTTTATAAGCTTATACAGTTGATTATGTTTATGATGTTTTTTGTTTCTTCAAACAGTCGATGCTGAGATTGTGTCCATAGATGCATTCAACAAATCTCCCCCAAATAGAGGCCTGGTTGTAGGCATCACTTTTATCAAGGTGAGCATTTCCTAGATTTATGGCTTATATATATA
>BRDA01020753.1:0-12810 GCA_036984385.1 Crenuchus spilurus
TGGCATTATAAAGTGATTCTGATCACCACAGTCATGATTTGCCGGTGTTTGGGTTCAATGCACGTAACTGTGTGGGTTAGATTTTTTTTTTTTTTTACTAAAGCATTTCTTAAATTACACTTTTCTCAGGAACAGTGAAAAAGTTTTAGTATTGTTTACGATGGTATTGTTATAGTTGTGTGGTTGCAGACCTTGTGGTCCTTTACATGGTTGTTGTATGCTGTGAAGATTCTGGATTTCTCATAAATCTCCTAATGTTTGGTTCTTTACAGGATAAAGAGAAGAAGAAGAAGGAAAGTATATTTGACCTGTCAAAGTACATTGACAAACCAATCAGAGTGAAGTTTCAAGGTGGACGTGAGGGTAAGTGACCAACACTAGATGGTGTTTGCTGATTAACTGTTTTACAGCTTCAGAATAAATTACAAATTGGGACATTTTTAGACTGTGATGTTGAACACTCATGTCTCCTTTTCATCCCTCAGGTGATGAAGTAAATTCATTGTGGTCCATAATTAATGGTCCTTTGTCAAACTTTTAAAGAATTAAAATTATTCTAATGAAGTTATTTTTCTAAGAACTTATTGTTTAACTATGTTTTACGTGACTGTATACCCTTACTCACTTCTCATTTAAACCAATTATTCCTTTTTATTGTTGTATTTAGCTATGTTAATATTTTATGTTTGCTGTGTGGACGTAAAATTTTTTTTTTATTGTAGGTGTTTTGTGTTTATAAATATATGGAAGATCAAATGGATAGTAAAATCTTTCAGTCTTAGTCTTTTTAAACTCTATCTGCTCCACAGCGAGTGGTGTCTTAAAAGGATTTGATCCTCTGTTGAACCTGGTGTTAGATGGCACAATTGAATACATGCGTGGTAAGTAATACTGGAATAAAATTATGTAAATAAAAATATTTCTACTCCTAACAAGTGTCTGACAACTCCAGACCACTGAGGTTTCATTCATCACATCAAATATGAAGCATGAATGTCTTACTTCCCACTAGACATCACTCTGTACCATGTACTGACCAACATTACATTTGTCCTTCTTCCTGTATTGTGTCTTAGTCTAGTTAGAAAAGCAGCATTTTGTACTTATTATGGCTTGTAGGTATTGTATGTTTATTGTTGTTTTTTTCATGTACTTGTGTTCTGTGATGGACCTAGTCCTGGAGGAATGTTGTTTTGCTTCAATATGCGCTGTACTGTATACAGTGGGGGAAATAAGTATTTGATACACTGCTGATTTTGTAAGTTTACCCACCTACAAAGAATGGAGAGGTTTGTAATTTTTTATCATAGATACACTTCAACTCTGAGAGGCAGAATCGAAAAAAGATTCAGAAAATCACATTGTATGATTTTTAAATAATTAATTTGCATTTTATTGCATGAAAAACGTATTTGACACAATAGAAAAACTGAACTTAATATTTGGTACAGAAACATTTGTAAGCACTTAGAGGTCAGATGTTTCCTGTAGTTCTTGAGGAAGTTTGCACAAACAGCTGCAGGGATTTTGGCCGACTCTTCCATTCAGATCATTTAGATGCTTCAGGTTTCATGGTTGTCACTGGGCAACATTGAGTTTCAGCTCCCTCCAAAGATTTTCTATTGGGTTCAGGTCTGGAGACTGGCTAGGCCACTCCAGGACCATGAAATGCGTCTTACAGAGCTACTCCTTTGTTGCTTTGCCTGTGTGTTTCGAGACATTTTCTTGCTGGAAGACCCAGCCATGACCCCTCTTCAGTGCTCTTACTGAAGGAAGGAGGTTGTTGGGCAAAATCTTGTTATACATGGCCCAACCTATCCTCCCTTCAATACGGTGCTTTGAGATTGTAGTCCCAGTCATCTTGTTTCTTCCATTTTCTAATAATTGTGCCAATAGTTGTTGCCTGCTCACCAAACGGTTTGCCTATTGTCCTGTAGCCCATCCCAGCCTTGTGCAGGTCTACAATTTTGTCCCTGGTGTCCTTAGACAGCTCTTTGGTCTTGGCCATGGTGGAGAGGTTGGTGTGTGAGTGAGTGACTGAGTGTGTGAAGAGGTGTCTTTTATACAGGAAACAAGTTCATACAGGTGTAATTAATACAGGTAATGAGTGCAGAATAGGAGAGCTTCTTAAAGATAAACTAACAGGTCTGTGAGAGCCAGAATTCTTGCTGGTTGGTAGGTGATCAAATACTTAATGCAATAAAATGCAAATTAATTATTTAAAAATCACACAGTGATTTTCCGTTTTTTTTAAATATTTAGATTCTGTCTCTTATAGTTGAAGTGTACTAATGATAAAAATTATAGACCTCTCCATTCTTTGTAGGTGGGAAAACCTGCAAAATCACCAGTGTATCAAATATTTATTTTCCTGCACAGTGTAGCTGATATGACAAAAAAACCCTCTTGAACTTGAATAGACTAAACTAAATATTTTTTTTAATGGGTTTGTACATTTTTGAATACAAAATAAAAAACATTGCCAGTAAATTGAAAGAAGAATAAGTATTAGCCTAAGCCAGAGGCTGTTATATATTGTCCAAAGAAAAATAAGCTTTTCTAAAATGATTTTGAAAACTACGAATAGGTAAAATGTCCTTTATTGTTATTGTAAAGAGATTTATTAAAATTTTCTATTGCTGTGTTCATTATGATATTTTAACACAATGACTCACTGAGCTCACTTTATGTAGAATAGTAAAATTCCCCAAAAATGAGAGATTTGCTTTCTTTGCGTAGTGATAATCCGGTGAAATAACTTTGTTTTACACAGATCCTGATGACCAATATAAGCTGACTGAGGACACCAGGCAGCTGGGCTTGGTGGTCTGTCGGGGGACTGCAGTTGTGCTGATTTGTCCGCAGGATGGCATGGAGGCTATTCCAAACCCCTTCATACAGCAGCAGGATGGCTAACACGCATACTGTACACACTGTAATTCATTTAAGGCTACTTTCTTTAAAATAAAAAATAAAAAAAAAAGTCAGAAGAAACATCTTGAGTTTTGGTTACATCCAAAAACATGGATACCGCTATCCTCCTGAATTGTAACATATTGTATTTACGTGTACTGTTTTCTTTTTTTCTTTTTATTTTTTTTTCCTACTACCTGTAGTTTGACAGCTGATGTTTAGTTTTGTCATTTTTTCTGGATTCTGAATCCGAGCAATTAAACTCTTGTCATGTGTCCTTTTTATGTCTAGAATTACTTTGTGCTGATCTTGGCACTTGTTTTGATATTAAAATTGGACATTCATAAAATGAGTTAGTTGTTTTTTATTTGGCCACTGTCCTTTTGGTCAATATGTTTTAAATCATTTTCGTTTCAAAACTCTTAATTCATCACTGAATGAAAACACACTTCTCTAATCAAGTGTATACTTTTAAGAGTAATACTTTAATTTATTTTTTTCTTCTGTAAGCTAAAGACCAGTGCAAATAAAAATAAGTAACCAAATAATAATGTCCAGTTGTTTTCAGTTTTAGAAGAAAATGTCAAACTTCATTAGTTATGATGCATGTCTCCAGTGTAATGCTTGTGACTGGAAGCTGCAGCTGTTATAGGAAAGGTCGATGATGTGCTCTCTAATATGCATTCAGATTGACATAAACAGTTACAGTAAAATCAATGATGTGATAGTCAATTTAGATTTTCAGATATTTTGTAACCTAAATTGGCAGGAATATTGTAAACATGTTGGAAAAATCATATTTATGAAATGAGAGCACTGGTGCGTTTCTTAACAAAGCTGATAAGAAGAAGCCTGATCCTATGGTCTCATGAACATTTATTAGTTTTATCATGAAAAAGTAGAATCAAAATATATTGGAATATTAAAACAAAAACAAAAGTTAAAACTGAATAATTTTTGTGGTGCATATTTTATACACCACAACCACTTGAATGTTAATCTAGTTATAATTATGAACTTATGAAGACAAAAGAAGTAGAAATTTCTGTGGAGGATTGAAGCAGCATTTATCCTCCAGCTCAGTGGAATTATGGGATAGAACAACATTCATATTAAAAAAAGTTAGAGTAAATCGTCCATCCAGGACCTTCAGACACTTAACAGGTCTTTTTACTGTATAAGTGAGACATTCAGGGGCAGCCAGAAATTCTCAAAATGGTCATGTTTACAGACTCAAGTCAATGTCAGGAGTTAACTGTAATCAAATTCAGCTGTGATCACATTAAACTTCATGTCGTTCAAACTTCACTCCTCAGAGTCAGGAGCCCAGTGTCAGGGTCTCAGAGTTACACTCTTTTTGCTCCCATTTTTCATGAGCTGAACTCAAAGATCTAAGACTTTTTCTATGTACACAAAAGGCCTTTTTTCTCAAAATGTGTTAACAAGTTTGTCTAAATCTGTGTTAGTGAGCACTTCTCCTTTGCTGAGATAATCCATCCACCTCACAGGTGACAGCATGATTATTGCACAGCTGTGCCTTAGGCTGGCCACAATAAAAGGCCATTATAAAATCTGCATTTTCATCACACAGCACAATGCCACAGGTGTTACGTTTTGAGGGAGAGTGCAGTTGGCATGCTGACTGCAGAGATGTTGAGTTGTTGCCTGTGAATTGAATGTTCCTTTCTCTACAACAAGCCATCTCCAAAGGTGTTTCAGAGAATTTGGCAGTACACCCAACCTGCCTCACAACCGCAGACCACATGTAACCACTCCAGCCCAGGACCTCCAGCATCTTCACCTCCAAGATCACCTGAGACCAGCCACCCGGGCAGCTGAAACAATCCATTTGAATAACCAAAGAATTTCTGCATAAACTGTCAAAAACAGTCTCAGGGAAGCTCATATGCATGCTCATCGTCCTCTTTGAGGTCTCCACCTGAGTGCAGAATTCATCATCATAACTGACTTGAGTGGGCAAATGTTCACATTCAGTGATGTATGGCACTTTGAAGAGGTGTTCTCTTCATGGATGAATCCCAGTTTTCACTGTACAGGGCAGATGAGAGACTGCCTGTATGGTGTCATGTGGGTGAGCGGTTTGCTGATGTCAACATTGTAAATTGATTGGCCCATGGTGGTGGTGGGGTTATGGTTAAGAAACAGGTGCATTTTGAAGGCACAGAGATACCATGACGAGATCCTGAGGCCCATTGTTGTACCATTCATCCACAACCATCAGCTCATGTTACAGCATGATAATGCACAGCAAGGATCTGTACAAAATTCCTGGAATCTGAAAACATCCCATTTCTTCCATGTATACTCACCAGACAAGTCACCCATTGAGCATTTATGGGATGCTCTGAATCACTGTATACGATAGCGTGTTCCAGTTCCAGACCATATTCAGCAACTTTGCACAGCCATTGAAGAGGAGTGGACCAACATTCCACAGGCCACAATCAACAAGCTTATCAACTCTATGCAAATATATGTTGTACTGCGTGAGACAAATGATGATCACACCAGATACAGTTTGGGTTTCGGACCCCCCGACCCCCCAATACAGCAAAAGTAAACCACACATTTTAGAGTGGCCTTTTATTGTGGCCAGCCTAAGGGACAGCTGTGCAATAATCAGGCTGTCTAATCAGCATCTTAATATGTCACACCTGTGATGTGTATGGATTATCTTGGCAATGGAGAAGTGCTCACTAACACAGATTTAGACAAATGTGCGAATAATATTTGAAAGAAAAAGGCGTTTTGTGTACGTAGAAAAAGTCTGAGAAAAAGTTGAGCTCATTAAAAATGTGTGCAAAAACAAAAGTGTTGTGTTCGTATTTTTGTTCAGTGTAGGAGCCCAGAACAAACACAAGAACCCATTCATTTGGAGTCTCCTCCTCGTCACGAGTCCTCAGTAGGTAGAACAAAAACCAGATTAAACTGAAAAAGATGCAAAATTTAAACAGAGGAGAAAATAGTCCTTAGTCAGCTTCATCATTAGCAGGAGTGTCAGTCTGAGCTCCTCCCAAAGCCAACATAACACTGATCCTCTAAAGTACTGCAGTGTTTTCAGCCCAATCTCAGTCTGATGTCTGAACACACACAACTCTAATCTGCTCTGTGCAGAATCCCGCTCTGGATATCTGAGCTGATCTTGGATGTTTACAATCTCACTGTAGACCACCTACACACCCAGAGGGGCTGAACTTAAACCAGTTATTTTAGCTTTTCGACCAGGATCCAGTATATATGTACCTACAGGAGGACCATTAGATACACCAGAGACCAAATGCTGCCCAGAAGGTGAGTGGATTTAACCTTTATCAAACATTAGTGCTTCTTCTCTTTACTTTTCAGTAAATAACCAAATAATCCCTTAATTACAAATCAGTACAAAATGCTGAAAGTAAATGAGTAAAATGGGTAAACAAGGAATAACTGACTAAGCAATAAAATGTATATAGTAATGTTATAAACTACTAAAGATAATATACAGTGAAAAACTGTATAACTCTAACTCTGTATAACACTATAAAACTAATACAGTATAACAATATGACACTGTAACATTAAGACTGTGTAACACTGTATAACTCTGTATAACACTAACACTGTATAACAATATGGCATTGTATAACACTGTATAGCTATAACACTGTATTTGACACTGTATAACACTGTATAACATAACACTCTATAACAATGTAATACTGTATGACACCATAACACTGTATATTCATCTAATATATTATTCTTCTAACAGCAATAGTTTCAGTTTGAGTTTTGACAAAAACGTTTAGACAAAATCTTATCTTTCATAAAAAATAAACTTTACTGACAATAAAGCTAATTTAAAAATAAATATATTAAAACTCTGTTCTCCATTATTTATAATTGAACATTTCTTCTATTTGTTTGTTTGCAGTAGCTCACTGTTATTGTTAGAAGAAAAAAAAATCTAAATGAAATTATCTTGATAAGATCACATTCACACTCCAGAGAACAAATCTGATCCTCTTTAATGTAGATCAGTGACAATAACAATGATTAGACACCCCTTTAAAAGTCCTGTATCTTTTATTTCTCTTGAATGTTTAAGTCAGATTAGGAGACTTGTGTGGTTTTATGTTCCCTGTTATCACTTACAGTAATGAATATGTAAATGAGCTCTGTTCTGATTGTCTGTTATCTACAGTGTCTCCCTGTTGGTTGTGATTGTGTTGTAGATTTTGGGGGTCGGTGGTTGTATACTCCTATAAAACACTGTAGAAATGAAGACACATCTGGACACGTCAGCTAATTGTTCTCGAGTTCATCCTTCAGTCACTTGCTGTACATTGGCCGCCATCTTGGTTTTCCTATTTATTGGTGCATTTGTGGGTGTTTTAAGTGGTGAGTATGTTTTAGTGTCTTTATTTTTGTATTCTTTAATCTTTGATTACCAACGAAGAAACATCAGTCATGATTAAGTTTTCAGCTAGAACTATTGCTGTAAAAATTTTAATCCAACAAATAACATTGCTAATTTCTAGTAGTTCCTCTATAGGATTTCTAATGGTATGTCAGACTCCAAAAGAGAATGAGGGGAAGGGGGTTTGGAGGTGGAGCGGGTTAGTTTAAAAATGATGCCTGTTTAATTGGTTTAAAATCAGTTTTGGGCAAGACAGCTGTCTCAGGTTTGAACAAGGAATGGGAGGCCATAGACACATGCAGATAACAAATAACAATTTAATGAAGGTTAATGTTAGAATCCAAATATATGGGTCAGTCAACATACAATACTAAGTCAAAGCATAGCAATACACAATAGAGAAATGGAGAAAATAGAAATAAAAACAGAGAGGTTTTAGCATAAAAAGTCAGATTGCAGGCAGGAGTCAATAAACATATGAACACAGCAATAAGATAACAGAGTGCACAGGCCCCGGCTACTCTAAGGTTATAGTACAAACTAAGAAAGCAATCTATGATGCCCAATAGGGCTAAAGGCTAACACAACTACAATGCAACTTATGGCTAACACAGCTAGGACACCAGTTAAGGCAACATTTTTGCAAAAGGACTGAGGCAAACACAGAGTAAAAAAAAAAACAAAGGCATAAACAGGATCCAAACAAGAGAAGGCAAAGCTTACAGATTCACAATACTAAGCAAAGATGATGCAGTTTGGGAAAGCATATATATGTCTCTCTTAATGAGAGACAAGTGTCAATGATTAGACCAGGGGTAGGCAACTCCAGTCCTGGAGTGCCGGTTTCCTGCACAGTTTGTCACTGCTAAGACACTACATTGAAACATGCTAATTGCCCGCTGAGTTGAATCAGGTGTGTTTGATCAGGTAGATAACCAAACTGTGCAGGAAACTGGCACTCCAGGACTGGAGTTGCCTACCCCTGGATTAGACGGATGGTGTGAGCGATCTGAGAGAAGGATGCTGAATGGTTGGAACAGCTGGAGACTACTGTGGTGCATGCTGGGGAAAGGAGTTCTGTGATGAGTATAGGATGACAAAAAAGAACAAACACAAAGGCGAACAAACGAAGGAGAGAGAGAGAGATCAAGCTGGAGCAGGCTCATATGAAGGGGCAGCCTGACAAGTTGACAGAATGTTTTGCCGATTTGAGAGGGCGGAGCGGTTGTTGGTCGATCAGTTCTGGGTTTGATATCAGGGCGTTTTCACATCGGTAGTTAGTTTCTCTGGTCCAAATCAGAATGAGTTTGTTTAACTTGGAGCATTTCCCCTGCGTATAATCTATTACATGTTCAAATAATTTTTTTTTGGTGCTTGAACACAAATTTTATTATGATTTTTTATTAATAAATATTGACAAATTATGATTTATATTTTATTAATAATTACTATTAATAATATACTACTAATAACTATTAAACATTATTATGACTAATAAAATAATACAAATTAAGATTAATCATTAATAAAAATATGAATACATTATTACATATTATTTATAAATAATAAACTGTTAAAAGCATGTAGCATAAAATTATCACCCAATCCTTTTCAGTCAACTTCACTTCAGCTTATTATCACCAATATTACACATATGTTTGGACTGTATGGTCAATAGATCTTATTTACACAGAATTATACCTAATTTGAGTAAAAATAAACAGAAATTCTGATTTATTTTGATAATAGTTACACTTAGAGGCATGTAAATAGATGGCTTATCACAGACATGCACACAGACACACACTCAACTGTAAATATAAATGAATTTTAATATGAAACAGCTGATATTAAAATACGTCTAGCTGACGTGACACATGCAGAACTAACGCTCAACACGTTAATAACTTATAGGTGAAAACGGACTGCCGGCCAAATTGCAGTCCAGACTCCATTTCAGGGAGTGACAGCGGCGACGACCAATCAATGTTTTTTAAGTCTCAAAAAGAGGACATATCCGGGTAAAAGAGGATGTCTGGTCACCCTACTTTAATCAGACCAAATAGTGTTGGTGTGAAATTGCCCTAAGAAAAGACAGGCGGCTATAGCCCCATAGCCTGGCCAGTCCCATAGCCAAAGAGAATGCCCCTGAGTCACTGTCCAAAAATAATAATCTCCACGATAGTAACTTTAAAAGAGACAAAAATGTGCTCTTTATCATGAATTGCTCAGAAAATGTAAAATGTAGCTGCTCTGCCCAAATGACATAGATGAACAAAAATGGAGATTCATACTTTTTTATATGACAAATCTGCTAATTTATCTTAATAAGTGTAATAGTGACTCTTTCACTAAAGAGCTCTGAAGTAGACAGCAGCTCATATTCACAGCTTATGATGTAGGTGATGTGATCTCTCATAAGCTGATTTTTAGTATAAAAAAGATCCACATATAGTACATATGGTTTAAACAAAATATTTTAACAAGAAAAATAGATATCTGACTTTTTTGTCTCTGAGGCAAAGAATTGTCCCTTATTCAAACATGACATAGCAGGTTCTGTGTGGGTCACATATGGACAAGACTGCAAATATCAGGAGAACCACCCAGTAACTTTGGTTCACAGTTCACTCATCATTGCCTTAACTAAGTCCTACCTTTATTCAGCTGTATTTGGTCCAAAATGTTCTGTTATCCAGGACCTGGTTAAAGGAACCTTAGAGAAGTTGATTAAACCTTTTAAAGCCTCAGGCCCAGAGTGGCTAAGCAGGTTAAGACGCTGAGACTATGACCAGAGGATCGCAAGTTTGAATCCCGGTCATGCTGTTTGCCATCAGACAATCAGACATGGCTCCCCAGTGATACATACATACATACATACATACATACACATTATACTTATATAGCGCCTTTCTAGACACCCAAGGACGCTTTACAATCAACACACTCCATTTACACACACCAGTGAGAAGCAGAAGCCAATCGCGCACAGCGTACTCTCAACAGGAAAAAACTGATGGTGTATCAGCGGTATTTCGAAAAGAGGTAGTGGCCACATCACACGCAATGGAGGAGGTGTGTGCATGTCTTCACCCTCCAAGAGTCAGGGACATTACAAAAGTGATGGGGAAAGTCCTAATGGATGGGACATTGGGAAGGGAGAAAATTGGCAAAAAAAAAAAAAACTTTTAAAACCTCATCAAACTTTGTTTTTATACTAAAAATGACATTACGTAAATGACTTCATGAAAAATATGTTTAAGTAGTGAAACAAACATTTATCTGCTATACACAAATTGTGAGTTCCTACAAAAAAGTCACTACATATTTGTTTTTCTTTTCTCCAAGAAATATCTGCAACACAAAATGTTGTGATGTAAAGTTTTTAAGGTAATATTTGACCTTTAAATATTCATTAAATAATTTATTTCTGTTTAATCTGTAGTGTATTTGGTGCAGGAGAAGCATTATTTTATGGAGACGGTAGAGTTAAAAGGACTGAAATATAACTCTCAACTTCAAGATAAAAATTCTCCATTTTCTTTAATCCTCTCAGACACTTTAAAAACACAGGTAAGAACAGGTCACAGGACACACACTACAATATAATATCAGCAGATTCAAATCTGCTACATTTCTGTTGTACATCAGCGTTTTAATGCTTACACATCATACTGTTTTCTGTTTCTTTACAGTTTCAGAATGTTTTTGATGTTTCACTGAGTGCTCATCACTTTATATCCTGTCAGATAGTCGCATTTGGGTAAGAATAATTACATATGATGAAAATCTAACAGTCACAATGTCATTTTCACACAATAAATATCACAATATTTATATTTTCTGATATTTTTAAACAGTGATTGTCTGCAACAATTTAACCTTATCTTATCATCTATGGTTCCAGATTTAGAGTCTTCACTCCTGACCTTTATCCAGAACCCTAAAATCTCAGACTGTTTACAATGTTTCACATTTACTTTTAGACTAATCATCTTACTCACTCAGAACAAGGTCACTGGGGTGATGTTCCTCAAGGCTCTGTCTTCAGTACTTTGGCTGTAGAACACAACAGTATTGAAGTCTGAATGTTCTGTCTTTAGTACTTTAGTTGTAGAACATAAGAGTATCAGATTGTGTTGTACTGAATATATTAGAAATTGTTTAGACTCTGTCTTGTCTCTAGACTTTTACATTTTAAACAGTTCATTTAAGGATACTATGCTCCTTTAACCTGGAAATCTGTAGAACCTTTAACATACACTATTGGACCTTCAGGACCTTTAACATATAGTACTGGACCTTCAGGACCTTTAAGGGGGTTTTCACACCAACACTATTTGGAACTCTGGTTTGTTTGCTCCCTTGGTGCAGTTTGTGTCGTCCGGTGTGAAAACAGTAATCGAACTTGGGTGCGGATCAATCTAACCTTACCAAGACCTGCAAGAGGAGGTGGTCTCGGTCCAATTCCAAACAAACTCGGGAGAGGTTTACTTGTGATGAGAATGTGATCCGACCTCAATCCTCCCCGACTATGGTTTAAGTCCACAAGTTTGAGCTAAACAGAGAGCCAGTTAGCGCTAAAACTATTGTAACTGCACGTCACTAACCCACCACATAGACTGTGTCACGCAGCAAATAAACGAGGACTCTAAAAAAAAGTTAAACAGCAGAATGGAGCTGTAGCTTGGGACAGGTGAGGGCAGTGAAACAGCTATGAGACAGTAGGTAAACGCCACACGTCAACAGCAACAGGACAGTGACAGTTTTTGCTCTGCTGCTGTAGTCTTTACTTTCTTGGTGCCTCAACAGACAGCTCTGATCAATCACAGGAGACAACATGTTCACATGGTTTGTTCTGGCGCATTTTGGTGCGTTTGTGTCTGTGTGAAAACAAACCAAATAGCGGTGGACACACTCCAAGTTTTAGGCCTTTAACATACAACACTGGACCTTCAAGACCTTTAACATACACTACTGGACCTTCAGGACCTTTACCATACTTGACCATCAGGACCTTTAAAAAACACAACTGGATCTTCAGGACCTTTAATAAACACAATTGGATCTTCAGGTTCTTTAACATACTAAAACATCAGGACCTTTAACAAACACAACTGGACCTTCAGGACCTTTAACATACACTACTGGACCTTCGGAACCTTTAACATACACTACTGGACCTTCGGGGCCTTTAACATACACTACTGGACCTTCGGGACCTTTAACATACACTACTGGACCTTCAGGACCTTAATGTACACTACTGGACCTTCAGGACCTTTAACATACACTACTGGACCTTCAGGACCTTTACCATACTTGACCATCAGGACCTTTAAAAAACACAACTGGATCTTCAGGACCTTTAATAAACACAACTGGATCTTCAGGTTCTTTAACATACTAAAACATCAGGACCTTTAACAAACACAACTGGACCTTCAGGACTTTTAACATACACTACTGGACCTTCA
>BRDA01020756.1:0-12863 GCA_036984385.1 Crenuchus spilurus
AAACATTCACAAATTCCCCTTCTTAAATAAAAAAGCCAAGATTCAACAATTTCATCAATTTAGGATAAATTACCAAAATTCACCAAAAACATTCACTGACGTGTACAAATGATGTCTGAGAGATTATGAGAACATGTTCAGCACTTTTGCATGTAGTGACCTAGGTGATGACAAAAAGCCTAAATGTTTTGGAGGGAAAGACAATTTAACAGACAATCAGTAGAACATATTTTGATGAACATGACATAAACAACTGAGAATGTAAAGAACAGCAGATAATTGTACTTGACCGTTTGCATGAATGTACAAAAGCATTTGCAAAATGAGAAACACAATGAGAAACACTATTATGATGTGCACAAGTGACAAGGAGATGTGGAGATTGTATGAATAGTTTTGAGAATTTCAATTCTGATGTGAGAAATGAACCAAATCGACTGAGAAAAACTGTAAGACCTTGGAAGAATATCTAACCGTTTAAGACTTTTTAAGGCCTTACATTTAAAGTTTTGAATTTTAGACTTTTTAAGACCGCGCGGGGAACCCTGTAGTAGTAAATATAAGAACATACCTCCATTATTGCTTTTCTTTGCATTTAAAACATCCCATTTTCTCTACTCTAAATTTATATGTCCAGATCCCTTTCCAATAAGTCATCTAATACTAGTAAGTCTACCCCAATGCTCTTCACACTCAGATGTTCACTTTTAACTTTTAACTCCTTGTGTACACCATAGTCATAGCCGTAAAAAACACTTGTAGTAACATGGACATTTTGAGCGCATAACTGTGGCGTTAAAACCATAAGAAGTTAAAAAGGTAGTAGAGAAAAGGTGATGTTTTAAATGCAAAGAAATGCAATCATATTGTTATATTAATTATACATTGTATAGGGTGTTTTATATCAGACATCAGGATGGAGATTTTTGGGGACCTGGCAACCCTGCTGTTGCTCAACATCTGCTCCCCACCTTCTATGTAAATCCACCCTTTAGTAAGTAATCCTGTAGTGCGAAAAAGTAAATGATTTCTTTTTAACTAACAAATATAAATGTAATAAAATGATGAAGTGCAAAAGTTTTAATCCTTCACCAAAAACTGACTCAATGCAATTCTTAAAACTTTATCTGGAAATGATATGTTTATGTGCATGCGTGGTACAAATGGGGCAGGGTGAATGGAAGTATAATTCTGTTTCTGCCCAGTTCAATGAACCCAAGAGGGCTCTGAACCCTTTGGCATGAGGGTTTCAGTTGTTCAAGATGTCGAAGAGCCTGTCAATTATCTACAAGCAAGTAGTCTGCATTAACAAAGAGCCCGTGCCTGTGGCTGTAAAAATCTAAACGGCTCTACTTCATGTATTTTACTAAAAGTGTTATGTTCATATTGTTTTAATATGTGTTAAAAATGTTTTTATTACCTCAATGAATTCAGCTGTTGCATCACTGTAGAAACTGAATACCCAAGGTCCCTCAGAGTACGCAGAGCTACTGCTACTGAGCGACTCCGTGTCTGTGCAGCCAGGGACACCATCTGTGAATCAAAATTCACATGCTTGTAGGTTACCTTTGGGGTACACAAGAAAAGATTTGGAAATGTGTGAATGTACTAAATTAACTACTCCGTGAAATTAAAAACTGATCTACACCCCAAATTAGGAATTGAATCCGAGTACTTTAAGGCATGGTTACCTTGTTGAGCATGTGCAATCCATCCTTTGTCTGCACATCATTTAGATGAAGGATGTTCTTCCAGTGGATCTGTCCAGTTGAGCTACTAATTAGACTGTAGCATATTTTGTTTCAACTTCATATGACAAGCATCCATCATCACAAACTCTCTCACCAGTCATGAGATGATCAAATAATGTTTTTAGGGGTTCAGTAGGGTTTCCCTTTAGTTGGCATCCAAGTCTATTGCGCATTCAATATCTACAGACCATTTAGTAATTACTTATAACCTTTGTATAAACTTTAATGGCAAAATTCAGTTCAGCTGCTGCTTTGCATTACAAACCCGCGTTCCGCCATGTTTGAAAATGCTGTGTGTGAAGCAGATGTGGTGGGCGTGACTCTGTCTCAGAGGTGGACTCAAAGCTGCTGTCAGTGACCAATGGAAATTCAAGGCTTACGCCGTAGTGATGGGAAGTTTGGCTCTCTTAAGAAGAGCCGGCTCTTTATGCTCGGCTCCCAAAGAAGAGCCGGCTCTTTCGGCTCCCAAACGGCTCTTTGCTTCTCATCATTTGTAGCCTCATATTAAAATCTAAATAAGCAAAAATAAATGGTTTGTGTGCTGAGAAACCCTTTTGCCTTCAGTCTTATGATCAACTTTATAACTGCTTCATTCTGTGCTTTAGTTCTGTTAAAAAAACATTCTTACTTTTATTTAACTTATATATATATATATATTTTACCCCTTCCCAGTGTAGTAGTAGCCAATTAGCCCATCCCCTCCGTTAGGCCTCTCCCCATCACTTTGCAATGTCCCTGACTCTAGGAGGGTGCAGGCAAGCACAAGCCTCCTCCGCTGGGTGTGATGTAGCCACTGCCTCTTTTTCGAACCACCGCTGATACACCGTCACTGGAGAGCCTAACGCACTTGGAGGAAGGCACACAGGGTCCCCAGCTCCGATTGGACCAATCAGTAGATGCCTGAGCCAGCGGACATTGCAATGTGAAAGTGATAGAGAGAGAGTGAGAGCGCTGTCTACCTGCCCAGAGAGAGCACTGCCAATTTTTGCTTTCTTGGGCCCCGGCTGTTGATGGCAAATAGCATGACCGGGATTCAAACTCACGATCCTCGGGTCATAGTGTCAGCGTCTTAGCCTGCTGATTTTGAAATTTAACATTTTTAAATAAACTTTTAATGGAACACAGGAAAAACAAACACACACTGCAAACAAATCTACAATAACAACAGCAGAACCAAACTCTTAATGTTGAAACACTACATACACCTTTAGTGCAGACTGGCATTCAAGAAAATCAGACGCCTCAGTTTGGATGGGCTGATGCGATTCCTTCTGTCTGTTCTGCCCCTTCCCTCAGGTTCGTTAGCAGAGCTAAAGAGAAATTGGGAGCCGGCTCTCATTCAATGAGAGTCAGCTCTTTTCATTCACTACGAAGCATCGGCTCTTAGAGCCGGCTCTTTCGTGAACGACACATCACTATAACGCCGCCTTCTAAGTCCCACCCACACCTGAAAAGTGTTCCAAAAGTCAGAAACAAAAAAAATGCGGAGCAGAAGCAAAGAGAGATTCCAGAAGCAAAAAAACAAAAATAATGAAACCAAAAATTGTGGAAAAATAAAACAAAAACAAAAAAATGGTCAAAATGCAAATGTTTTATTTTTTCTATTCACGAGATATACTTTATGGTCATGTTTCTGTGGATTTTGCTTGCAGATTTATTTTTGCTATTGTGAAACTTTTGACACAAAAATCATTCCATACATGTGCCCCCTTTTGACTTTGAGCACCTGCCCCTCCAAAGGTCTCTGCACGGCCCTGCTGTACTTGAACGAGTTTTTGTTTTTAGTTTTGAACCAGTTCTCTCGTTTTTGATAATGGCAGCGATTCCGTGACCAGTGCTCTCTTTTTCTCTACGTTTTTAACTCTATGCTGAAATACAATCAAGAGTAATTGTTGAGATTTACCTGTGAAAGGTATTTCCAATCCATATGGTTTGGATACCTAAACGGTCTGAACAATTCCAAGCAGCACATGTACGAGACATTTTACCACCCCAGATTACTGAGTCCACAAAAATGGCCCCGACGTATAATGTCTGCTTTCCCACATGCCACAAATTAACAAAAATAAATCAATTTTAAACCACAAAATAGCAGCTTCAGCTTTCTATCAAAATAAATAAAATATACAAACTATAATCCTTAACTGAAATGAAAGAAAAAAATATAAATAAATAAATAAATAAAAGAAGGACAAACAAGCTTCCGCACTAACATGTAGCTTCCACAAGAGGGCAGCAATCACCCAAATGCCAAACCTACCACACAACAAGCAAGGCAAATGTATGTATACAGCCACTTTCATAAACATTCATTCAAAGTGCTTTACAGTTTAAAGTAACACAAAAATAAATCACTTAATTCAGTAAATTAAAAGAGAGAAAGAAGAGAAGTAAAAGAAAATAGTTAAACAGATACATAAAGGTAAAGAAACATAACATTTAAAAGAAAGAATACAGCAATATACATAAAGAAATTATACAAACATGTACACATTATGTTAGATGGAGGGATATTTTTGAGAAGTTCCTTTGCAAAGGTGCAAAAAAATAAAATTACAAAATGCATAAAAAATGAATAAGTTTTGACATAATGCTGTACTTGCTATTGCACACTTCTCCAAGACACTGCAGACTAGAACCCTAAAACCTGTGTTTACAGTGTTTACAGTCACTATTATCCAAAGCTAACCAACAGTACATATTAACATAGGATGGTATTGCTAGTTATCCAATATACTTAAAAATATATAAGCCCCAAAGTTCAAACTTAAAACTTCAATTTAAACACACAAATTAAATGTACAAACAGCTTTGCAATATGTTTATGCATTGCTTCTAATGAATTTAAATAAATATAGTATTTATATATACTTCATGCTGTTAATAAAGTAACACTTAAAGTATGTGTCACCCCTTATTCTATAACTATAATGCTGCAGTGAATGATGGATGATGATGTTTTTGGATATTTCAGTATAACTTGAGCCATGAAAGATGACAGAAAGAAAAAACACAAGGATATAATTACACACAAGAACGCATATCGAGTAACAGTCATGATGTGTCAAAGCATCGTAGCTTTCTTCAGTATCTTCATCATATCAGGGTGAACTGACAGCTCCTGTCCTTCTGGTAAATTTCACATAAAGTTCTGCAATCTCAGTGCTTGTTCTATTCTCAGCTTTCTCTGCAACTTCTTTGCATCCTTCTCAAGAGTCTTACGTACATTCTCAATGTTTTTCATCCCTTTTTTTCCTCTATCCATCCATGTTCCCTTTATAGCAGTTCCCTTTGATCTTTGATTTACACAATAACTCAATTCTCAGAGTGTAAAACTTAAAAGCAAACTCAGCTGAGGAGCTGGGAACAGCTGCTGCTGTATTACCATTTCTAATCTGAGGTCCAGCAGGTGAGCTGGACAAGCTGACAATCCAAAATAAGACCCCACTGGTTCCATAATCTTGGTGCTAATACTGCTTAACATAAGTTTCATCTACAGACTCAAAGTAAATACTTGATTCTAATCTGTTGATGTTTTTTTAATCCCCAGTCATTAGTTTGATCCACGTTAGCCAACTTTTCTCCACAACAATCCAAAATTGTAAATTCAATCAATATTAGTCATGATAACCACAGCTATGATTGTTCACATAAAAATCAGCTTTACTGTTGTTTCCATTACAAGAAATTTCAATAGAGCTCATATTTGAACAGTTTTTAGAAACTAGAGGAGGTTCAAACGTTTACTTTAAGCCTTATTGTGCTGCTGGACATTTCACATTTATTTTATCTGATCAACCCCCTGGAGTTTGAGGGTATTTCAGACACTCTGATGTAGTCTGACATGCCTTTAATTTTTTACAAGTTACACGCATCTAAAATAATTTTTTCCAAAGTGTTACACAGGCTTTTGTTCAGCACAAACTCAGCAACAACAGTGTCAAAACAGTAAGAATGTCATAAATATATATTTTGATTAAATCTGCTCTAAACTTAGACTTTCCAAAAGCCTATTTTCAGATGTGCTGATATATTGTGAAAAACACTCTGATCATTTCTAGCCAAGACTTTTGAACTCAGAACTGAATAAACAGAGGTGTTGGCTGCACACTGCTCATTACAGTTTATAGAAATTGTATGTGGTTTTATTTCTAAAATAAACCAAATGTGAGGTGACACTGTTTTTCACTCATTCAGTGGTTTCTGGTTTAAATATTTATGGGATAGGTGTGAAGTGAGGTGTGATGGATCTTCACATTCATGGACCGCTAATCCACCACTGGTATTACCTGGTATTAATGTTTGGAATTACCATGTCTGGAATTACCATGTTTGGGTGGCACGGTGGCTTAGTGGTTAGCACATTTGCCTCTCACCGCTGAGGTCTTGGGTTCGAGTACCCATCTGTGTGGAGTTTCCATGTTCTCCCTGTGTCTGCGTGGGTTTCCTCCAGGGACTCCGGTTTCCTATCACAGTCCAAAAACATGGAGGTCAGGTGAATTGGATACTCTAAAAAAAAAAAATTACCCTGGTGTGTATGAATGTATGTATGTGTGTATGCCCAGATATGGTTGGCACTCTGTCCTGGGTGAACCCCTAGTGCTCGATGCAGTCCTCCAGGTGGACGGTCGCTTCCGGTTGAGAATACGCTGTGCGCGATTGGCTGCCGCTTCTCGTCGGTGTGTGTGTGGTTGAGTGTGTATGGAGTGTGCTGATTGTAAAGCGTCCTTGGGTATCTAGAAAGGCGCTATATAAGTGTAACATTCATTCATTCATTCATGTCATAAAAATATGAATATATGTATGACAGCGCACATCTTTTTGGTGGGAAAATATGTCTGTCTGAGTCTTTCTCACAGACGTGTATCTGCTTATTTAAGCCCATATATATATATTTCAAAAGTAGACCATTGAAGGTTTACTGGGTATGTTTTGTTATGTTTCTCACAGAGAAATGTTTGTGCAGAATTTTGGTTTTGTTTCAACAGGCGGGTCCGCCACTTCCACAGTGTTATAACGTTTTTCTCAAGGACATTATCATTATACCACAGTTAGTTCACAATCTGATTGGCTGAGAGACGAGGCCAATATTGCAGGATAATGTCACTCTGACTGAAGCTCTTTAAATATTACTCCACCACATACACAGTAAATCTGCCAGTGTTAAATCAACACTATTAGAGTTAAATTAACACTGAGAGTGTCAAAATGTAACACTCTCAGTGTTAATTTAACTCCAATACGGTTGATTTAACACTGGCAGATTTACTGTGTACACACATAATATATCACCAGCTTCCAAACAATGATGTGACAGTGCTAGAAAAGCAGAGAAACAAAGTTGACACAGTAAAGCTCTTAATGTATTTACAGCTCAGCTGAAGAGTAACAACACTGTAGTCAGTTTTAGTACCAAACACACTTCCAGTGGCAGCTGAAAAATACAACCTACTGTGAGGATAATGACACATTCTCAAGAAATGTTCTGACTTATCTTCATCATGGGAGACAGTGTAACTGCAGCTCATCATCCAGAGATGGCAGAGAAGATCATTCGCTGCAAATTGTCCTCCCCCAAGGAACTTAACAATACAGGACCAAAAAGACTGCATTCAGCAATGTCATTGATGAAATGCATCCTTATCTCTTCACATTCAATTTTAGGGCCATTGAATATTCAGCCACATATGAAGAATGAAGATTGAGTGGAATCTCACATCCCTCATGTAAAAAGTTACTAAAGTAGAGTGTTATCCTTCAAGCAACATTGTTTGTCAGGTTTTTTGTCCCAAAAAGTACTTGTTATAATCAGAATTTATAATCGTAGCACTCAGTTGACTCAAAAAAAACAATACAACTTGTACAAAATGTAGTAGATGTAAACAAAAATGCACTTATTACCCCTATTTTGTTCATTTTGAAAGTTCATAAAGGCCACGCACCTGTGGATTATTCTACAAATCAAAGCAACTTCTGTCCAATGGGAAAAGAGCAGCAGGACATTCCTATTGGACAATGTTGTGCATAAGCTTCCTGGCTTACTTTGAAATTCTGCTGTATGGAATACCCCCCTGTACTCCCCCTGTGTGCTAATAGCCATAGTGTGAAGGAAGTAGCTGAATTTGCAGGTGTATTGTAGTGTACAGTCATACAGGTCTACCAGCAGTGCTAACAATCTCAGTCTACAGGACATTCTCAGAACTGTGGTTGACAACACTCAAGACTGAAGGTCTCTTGCTCCATGCTGCTCCATATGTTGATGGTTTGCAGGTCTCTGAGGAGACTTCTTTCAGAAACTGGTTGTGAAGGACCTGCGTTGACTTCTATAAGTAATTCTTGTCTTGAAGTGAAGAAAAATTAATTCACAACCCGCTGGTGGTCCCTGTCCCTGAGTTTTGTCTTTCAGCCACAGTTCTGAGGAGAATGTCCTGTAGACTGAGATTGTTACCACTGCTGGTAGACCTGTATGACTGTACACTTCCATACACCTGCAAATTCAGCTACTTCCTTCACACTCTGACCTCTGACACCCAAATGACATCACTTATTTTAGCCACTCATTAACATCTGCTCTGTGATTGAATAAGACATTCACTGCACTGTACCACTCCTTTTCAATCTGCACTGTAAAAAATTCTTAGTCAAGTCACCTTTTTGCTTTTTATATTAACTTAACATGTAATGTCTTTACAACATAACCAAATCAAAGCAAAAAGATGACTAAGTTGAGTAAACAAATATTTGTTTTACAGTATAAAAAAGCAGTAGCATTCTAAAACTTTTGACCTGTTGTGTCAAAACCCATTAGCCATACTTATTTTGCATTCATATTGGATAAAATATACAGTAAATCCAACACAGGGATGTCTCTACAATGACATCTCGTCCCGACACCAGATGTCGCTGTGGAGCAGTGTATGACAATCAATAATTTTATTTACATTTATTTAATTTAAATATTATTTTCTAACATTGTTGTGTATTTGATTTATGAAAATGGCAGTAGTTTCCCAATACATTAAAAATATTCCTGTATGTGTTGTGTAAGGTCAGTACTTTCAGCAGTCTTCATTTAGTTCGTGGGTATAGGGTAGGCACATCAGCCTCTGTTTAAGCAAGTGAGCAGTAGAAAACACTGTGCACACTGTCAATAATGAGCTACAGGGCACGCTTATGCTGGCTCCATGCTGGAAGCAGCCAATAAAAAGTGAAAGATTTGCATTCGCAAGCTTATGTGAATATTGTTTATGGTACACAGTTTGCCACTGATAAACATCAGTTATGTGTTAGCTGCTCACACACAGATAGTCAACTTACCTCAGTAAAAGCTTTATTTCCTTTATTCATGACTGGAATGAGTTGTACACAATAACCAAAGTAAAGGCAACAGAATGCCACAGAATGAGACTTATGTAAATAAGTCTCCTGGGGGTGCTGAATTCAGCACAACACCGGATTATGCTTTTTGGAATGAGGTGCATTTGTGGGTGAATTAATTGAGCAAGCAGGTTTGTGTGCAGTTTCACTGACAAGTGTGATGCTGCCCATTCAGAATTTATTGTGCCCCACCTGTCTTTCTATTCTAGAGATGGCACTGATCCTACACTGACCCACCACAGCGTGTACCAACTCATGAAGGATTGTTTTTCTTATAACTTTGGTGTATGTGTAGGTCTGGTATAAGACAGTAGGTGAACACTCAGTTCTAATAGATAATGTGTTGAATGTTGAAAATATGCAAGAGTGCAGACATGAGCCTCTTTGCCAAGGACTAAACTACTGTGTTGGAGCATTTCCAAAGCCTGTAGGGTGCTCCCAGTCAGCAGTGATTTGTACTTACCAACAGTGCTAAATTCTCCAGATCTCCATTTGATTGAGCATCTCTAAGATATGCTGGAACAGCAAGTAGCTAAAACGTTGATGCCAGATTCCACAGTGGCCCTCCAGAAGTCTGGTAGAGTCCATGACTGCATGAGTCTGAGATGTTTTGGTAGCAAACCAGCATATTAGCCATAATCATAGGTTGGTTTTAAAGTTATGTATGAGTGGTGTATATCATTGTTAGAAATTATTCAGTACCTGCATTGAAATCAGTGCAAATTGGCTGAGATGTTCTTGTTATAATAGTGAGGAATTTAATAACTAATCATGATGTGTTCCAGTGCCATAATAACTATTTAATAACATATTACTAGAAGATAATAAAATGTGTCATTACAACCCTGCAATGAGCTTCATGTGCAGCTACAATTGCATCAACCAGCAGATGGCTGCATTGCACAAGCAAAAGTTAGAATCAGTCTCCTCACAGTATCTTCTCCCTGCAAGTACACTGTCCTTATATAAAAGTGTATTACGGGTCTAGATAGCTTCTGTTATCTTAGCCAAAAGAGCTTTCTCACCTCCTTCAGTCCATTATCAGCTCTCTTCTAGAGCTATTAATGTTCTTCATCTACTGTTTTCTCGCTAGAAGTACACTTCATGGAGTATTGATGGAACACTCCTCATGTTTTCCTCTCCTCCATTATATTCCAGCCTCAAAACAGCTTTTAGTCTACAAATAAAGTATGTTAGCATGCTGAGCTGGAATGGATCAGGAACATGGCCAAATGGCTAACTTCTAAGTAATGTAAAGAACAGAGCAAAAACGACTGAAATAAAAGCTCACAAAAGCCTTCAGAAAAGCTTCTTTGAGAATTAAAGTCTAATTAGATTTACATTTAGAGAACAAAATTGCAGAAAATCTGATACCATTTCCTACCAAAAAGGATACCACTGTCTACTACAGCGCTGGAATGATTATTATGATATATTCATCATATATGTCCATCACTTTCATCTTTCAGCCACAATTCTGTCCACTGCTGGTAAACCTGTACGACAGTATGCCTCCATACACAACAATACTGCAAATTCAGCTACTTTCTAGACCCCTGATGCCCAAATACAATCCCTTTTTTAGTCAGTCATTAGTATCTGCTTTCAGTGCACTTGTCCGCTCTATTAGACACACCTACCTAGTTGGTCCAGAGACAGCAGCTCAGCACAGTTTGTGTTGGTCCTCTAGTCCTTCACTGGTGACACTGTTGACTGGTTTGTTTACTATTTTCGCACCAGCAGTGACCGTAGTTCTGCTGTGACTGATCTACTCTTTTTTGCCAATTTTCTCCCCTTCCCAATGTGGTAGTAGCCAATTAATCCATCCCATCCACTAGGGGGCTCTCCCCATCACTTTGCACTGTCCCAGACTCTAGGAGGGTGAAGTCAAGCACAAGCCTCCTACATTGCATGTGATACAGCCACCGCCTTTTTTCTAACTACCGCTTAATACACAATCACTGGGGAATCAAAATGCTCAGAGGAAAGCGCAGGATTTCCAGCTCCGAATGAACCAATCAGTAGATGCCTGAGCCAGCGGACATTGCAATGTGAAAGTGATAGGGAGAGAGAGTGCCATCTACCCACCCAGAGAGAGCACTGCCAATTTAAGCTCTCTTGGGCCCCGGCTGTTGATGGAAAACAGCATGACCGAGATTCAAACTCGCAATCCTCTGGTCATAGTGTCAGTGTCTTAGCCTGCTGAGCCACTCGGGGCTTTGACTGATCTACTCTGACACAGCACCACCACATCAGTGTCACTGAGAATTATCCACCAGCTCTGTGGGTGTCCGGTGGGGGTCATGATCATTGAAGAACAGCGTGAGCAAAGCATACAGAGAAACAGATGGATTACAGTCTGCAATAGCAGAATATTCTAAGCAGAGCTGCACTATTGATATTTCTGTGGAGTTTTGCATTTCACTCATTTCAATTGGAGCTATTTCAGCTGGAAAATAGTAGACTGGAATTGTCTTGACACATCCCAATTTATGCAGGTCATGTTCTATTATTGTTGTATTACAAGAGTGCAATATATCTGGAATGAGAAATGTTAGGCGGGCAGAAGTCCGTGTTTGATGAGCAAAGTGCATGCTTCATTACCTGTATGATATACATTCCTCGGCTGATAAACATCCCTCAACACCGCTGTTCCACAACGAACGTGTTTGATATGCAGGAGTGTGCTTGTAGTCTTGTATCCAGCATGTATGACTGCAGAACGTTACAATATGGACATGACCTTTTGAGCACGCTTTGAGATAATGCCTACGTGAGAATAAAGGTTACGCGTTTCATTTTTTGTCAACTGTTCCCTACAATTTAAATTCACTTACGACAAAGACCTCTGCTGTAGTGACTAAAAAAGATACATCAAACATCCACTTAAAATAGCAGGAATCTATTTTGAGGATTATGTTGACATTTTGGCAGATAATAATAATGTTTCACTTGTTTTCCCACGCACTAAACGTGTGCCGACAGTTTTGGCATGTGCTCTGTTTCTCTGTTATAAATTTACCAAAGCAGATAAGCTCCCCCACTGTTCCTAATGGTCTCCAAGGGAACTGCGAGAGCTTCTAGAAAAAAACATTAAAATACAGATTCACAAAGTCTTACAGTAGAGTTTCTTCACATTTCTTATCTCAGAATCCTAAAATAAATCTGGAACATCGAGTTTTCAGGTTATAAATACAAATTGTCTCTTCTTAATTTCTGATATGTCTTATGTCTTTCTTCTAATTAGAAAAGTTCTAAATATACAGTGGTAACCCTACTTACAGCATCGGTAACGAGTAAAATTCCAAGTAACGAGTAGTGTAAATTTGTTCAAGTATGCCAACCACCAGGGGCGCTGCGGTCGTAGCATCCCTTAAATGCTACCGTAGAAGAAGAGGTCAGTCATTACCTTTGACCGAAAGTGAAAGTGCTAGTGAAAGCGACGCTAAGGTAGCAAAAGGTAGTGAACAAGAAAGTTAGATATATTTAACTTTTACTTTTCATATGATAAGTGTAACCATGCCATACACATACGCCCGTCCTCCTGTCCTCCTTAGCGGCCAGCCTACATGAGCACCGTCGTCATTCCGTTTATGTTTTAAAAACCCATATAAACACATTATTTAGCATATTAAAGTATACTGTATATTGGCCGGCTGACACTGATTAATCAGTTTTACATGTATTCTTATGGGGAAAATGCATCCAGCTAACGAGCAAACCAGCTAACGAGCT
>BRDA01020756.1:12873-31253 GCA_036984385.1 Crenuchus spilurus
CTACTCGACTTTATAGAATCTGTATGTCATACAGGGATCTTCCACGAAGTAAAAGAACACGTTTTGAACGAAGCTCCTGCACGGATTAAACTCGTAAGTAGGGTTACCACTGTACACAGAAACACTAAGACCAGTATGTTAGTATGATTAATATGGCCATGGTCCACTCTGTGACACCAAAACAGACTCTACAAGACTCTTGAAGTCCTGAGATGGAACCACCACTGATTGGACTTGTTTTAGCACATCCCACAGATGATCAGGTGTGTGTTTCATAAAACCGTAGTTGGAACTACACGGTAACTATGTTGGTAACACAGTACAATCTATCATTAAGTGAGATTAAATGAGAACAGGTGGAGGAGATGGATGCAGCGTGGGTCATGTACTGCAAAAAAACGAATTCTAAGAAAGTAAAAAAAAAAGAAAAAATATTCTTAACAAGCAAGTTTTGCACAAGAAAATGAAGCACCTTCTAGGGACATACTGTATGTCTAAGATATTTCAGCTCATCTTGAGCTTTATTTACCAGTTACAGGGTATGACTATGGTTTGCACTGCAAAAAACAATATATTAAGCATATATTAAGGCATTAAATCTTTTTTTTTTCTCTGCCAAGATTTTTTGTTTAAAAAGCACTGCAAGTGCTAAGTAAAGCTGGATGCATTTTCCCCACTTAACTAAGCAAAATTTGCTTACCCCATTGGCAGATTATTTTGCTTAATATAAGGATTTATGTCTAGTTTAATGTTATTTTCTAGTTTTTGTGAGGTGCTTTTTTGCAGTGTGAAAACTATTCTTTACTTACACAAACAGAAATTCTTGGTAGAGAACCAAAACTGTGGCTGTGATATCAAAATGTAATATAAGGACCATACATAACTATGAAGACAAACACGGGAAACAATACAATGACTGACGCAGACTGTCGGACACGTGGGAACACTTCTGAGATTGGGGACCAGGGCTGTGGAATCACGAGACAGGTGAAGACACTCCCAGAACATAATGAGTTCAGAACTAAGACAGAGATGTGATGTAGCACATGGATGACGCAAAGAACAAAAAAGAACGTGGAAAAGATAGAGAGAGGGCTGTGAAAGGAGGTTTCACACACAGGTGTTCCTCAAAACCATGGTTCCAACAAGTGTTTGCAAACTCTGATTGTGTAGTTTGAACTACAGATCTCAACTCATGGTAAGCTTAGTTTGGAGAGGCGACATATTACAGACAATGCATTATTAATATTATTCATAATGTAGATGATTATTGTAGTTCAAACTCCACAATTTACAGTTTGTGAAGATTTGTTGGAACTCCAGTTTTGGGAAGCACATGTCACTTAACGATAGCTTGTACTGTAACGTAGTTACCTCAGTATTTCCAACTATGGTTTTGGGAAACACTTCCACCGCAAGTTCATCATTCCAGTGTTATTTTTGGGAAACTCACCCCTGAACATCTGTGGAATTATAAAAGTCATTCACAGCATTCACTGAAAGGACTTTTAGTCCTGAATGAGAAATGGTTGAGTTTAAATTGTCTTTAGTAAACCTGTTATTGAATAAATCTAAAGACTAAAACTCTAGATGAGACACATGAGATAGCTGAAGCCTCATTTCTCATCGTTGTTATCTAGGAGAAACTACTGAGATGCTAAGATGATCTCCTTTTTAATTTTTCTTTGGGGAACCTCTAGAACAAAGCTGAGACACAAAACCATTACTTTGACCACACTGACGTGCTCCTAATGATCATAGTCATATTTCATGCTGTGAATATTTTCGAGTTGCATGTCAATAGGCAACCCGTTGCTGCCTGACTGCAGCGAAAAGGGTGATGTTTCCAGCTCTTTAGGCTTCCTCTGCTGCTCGATGATGTTCCTTCCCCATCATTGGCTTGTAGACAGATTGAACTCTGCCTCATCAACATGATGAACTCAGGAGGGGGCATTTACATCAAGCTCCAGGATTCTATGAATAAAGACATAATCATATAGCTACAGTGATGGAGATCATAACAATACTCCCTACACCTAAACCACATTCATAACACTGCACCATCACCTCCCTCTGCTGCTCCTGATAGATCTGTTTTGACTGTTTTGTTGCTCTCCTCACTTTCTCACTCTGTTTCAGACACAATCTGATGGGTTTATAGCATACAAATAAATCAGAAAACTTAAAGATTAGACTGTCTGAGCAGGTTTATGTTTAGCTGTATGTCATTAGTTATCTTCAGGACCTAATTGTTTTTGCTCTTGAGTTATATTTTTGGTATCTAGTGTTGGCCAGAAGAGGAATTCTGAGCGTTGGTTCTTTTTGAATTTTAAGTGTTGATTTTCGGCAAAGCTATTCTGAATTGAATTGAACTGAATGATAAAATTCTATAGCACACAATATCTATTCATCACTTCAGAAGCACCTGCATTATTTATTTATCCCCAATGTGTATATCTACCGATTCGCAGACTCTCCCTATCACTTGTAATGACTTTAACTCTAGGAGGGGGCAGACAAACACAGGCCTCCTCTGATGCATGTGAAGTCAAGCTCCGCCTCTTTTCTAACTGCTGCTGATACATCACGATGGGCAGCCAGCACACTCTGAGGAAAGCACAAGATTCCCAGCTCTAATGGATCACCTGGCAGACACCTGAGCCATGCCATCTTACCTGCCCAATTTTGCTCTCTCAGGCACCGGCTGCTGATGGCTAGCAGCATGATCTGTGATTCAAACTTGCAATCCTCAGATCAAAGTGACAGCGTCTTAGTCTACTGAGCCACTTGGGGCCCTCACCTGCATTATTTATAATTTTTTGCATTTTGTATACAGTAGGCAGCATAATGGCTTAGTGGTTAGCACGTTTGTGTCTCAGCACTGAGGTTTGGATTTGAGTCCCATCTGAGCAGAGTTTCCATGTTCTCCCTGTGTCTGCGTGGGTTTCCTCCGGGGTCTCCAGTTTTGTCCCACAGTCCAAAAACATGGAGGTCAGGTGATTTGGGTAATCTAAAATTGTCCGTAGGTACGTGTGTGTGTGTGTGTGTGTGCCATCCAGCGATGTATTGGTGCCCTGTCCTGGGCTAAGTTGAATAGTGTAATGCCCTGCCCTGCGCCCAGTGAGGAGATAGGGGACTAACCGCGACCCTGATAAGGATTAAGTGGGTGTGATAATGGATGGATGGATGGATATATACAGTATATATACCTGATTGTCATCCCATTGATTGTAAACACCTGACTCTAATTTCACCTTCAAATGAACTGCTAATCCTAGAGGTTCACATACTTTTGCCTCTCACAAATATGACATATTGGACCATTTTCATGTAAGTATAAAAGTTTTGTCTCATTTGTTTAACTGGGTTCTCTTTATCTACTTTTATGACTAATATTATATAATATTGTAAATTGCACAGCAAACTGTTATTAGTTAGATAAGTATTCTGGGAACTATGATAATATATTTACTAATACACTAATATACTGTTATACTCCACCCATCCATCTTAATCCAGTTCAGGGTTGTGGAATTACTGTACTAATTTTTAATCATTTTTTGTTTGCCCCATACTCATTTTTGAAATATGGGGCATGCTGAATGTTATTTTTACTTTCATTTCTTTCTCAATCGTTTTAGAAATCTATAAAGTATGATCAGTAGAGGGTGCTGTGCCCTCAATGTTCAACATCAAACTCCACCTACAAGTACACCCTTTGGTTACAAATACACAATCTTATTGGCTCACTATCAAAACATCTGCATGATTAGTGAGTGCTTTATGTATATGTAAATTGGGTACAGGCAGGCTCTTGCTTTATTTCATGCACTGAAATGATTCATCAACTGCACTTCTTACCAAATTGATGAATCAGACATAGTAGATTGTCCATCATTACTCAAATCTGTACACTTAGTGGGCATCTTTAATACATCACTGCCATTATATACTCAGCAAACAATCCATTGTGTATGCTGTGGATATTTTGATGCAGTGAATGCAGAGTCTTAGGGCATTATTTGTCAAAACCATGTTGACAATTTTAGCCTCTTGCTCTGGGCTGAGCTGTCAGTAACTCTGCATATAAACAATGCAAGGTCATGTTCAATGTCCATATTCTTGCTGTGAGAGCCACATATGCTAAAAATGTGTTTTTTTCCCACCGACTAATCCCAGTCCTGAGGATTCAGGTGATTTTTACTACAGTGACTTAGGCTGAGCTCTGTAACTCTGCAGCTCTTGGTTGATTATATTATCAGTATGACTCATTTTATTTGACTGAATATGATTTCTTTCTCTATTTATCTACCTCTTGCTTTGGTGAATCTATTACGGTACTCCACTTTTCCCTTACAAACACATGACCTTTTAAATTGTACCGACTGTGTTTGATCAGGTGAATAATGTGGTTGATATGATCTTATCCAGTTACATAGACTGTGTTCAGACTCAAATCAGTTCCCAAATCAGATCTGTTGAGATGACTGTCAGCACTGTTAATTGTAAATGATCAGATCAGATTTGCATGTTCAGACATCAAAAACCAGTGTGGGTTGTTGTTGTATGCATCAGTAACAACAGTCACGTTCGTGATGTGGCTTCAGAGTTGCCAGGTTTGTGGTTTTCCTGCAAAATGTGGCTTTTTAAAAAATGCAGTCATTGGTAAAATTTAAGAGGTGATGGGGTGTTGGTTTTCAAACTACTTTAAAAATGCACCATAACCACTAAAAACTCTTATAATATTAGAAGAGTGGAAGGAGAGGGGTATGAAAATACAGATAAGAGCAGAGTATGTTTTAATTACTAAAAAAACATACAATCACACAGGAATTTATTTTCTCTCATTGTTTTACATGATTTAAATAATAATAATAATAATAATAATAATAATAATAATAATAATAATAATAATTATTATTATTATTATTATTATTATTATTATTATTATTATTATAGTAATAATGCATATATACATACATACATATGACATGCTTCAAAAGTATAAAATAGAAAAGAAAATGAATGAAATGAATGACTGATGAGAATTTGTAAAGAGAACTTTCTCAAATGTCTGTGATAAGACATTTAAAATTTTGGGTTAGTGTTGTGTTAGCTTGTGTAAGGTGGCTTTCTATCAAACAGTAGCTTGGAGAATATTTGGCAACCTGGGAGTTGCCATATACCGTATTGTGGTGTGGTGTTTTGTATGGCTCTTCTCTTGGATCCCTGCCCTTCTGTCTCTCTGGATTTATGTGTCATTATTTGTTGTGTTATGAGTGATGTGAAAGGCAGATTGAAATCTAATTTGAGTGACCAGAACATCCTGTGTCAGATCTGTACAAATCTGATTGTAATCACATTTTAAAGGTGGAGTCTCAGACCACACCCATACCCAGCACATGGTCTTGTGCCTGTAACTCTCTCGTCTTGGCAGCTTTAAGCAGTTTAAAAATACCTCTGTCACACTCACAAAAGAGAAATGAGGGAAAAGGAGGAGAATCGTGTCTGAGCTACGTACCTAAGCCTGAGCTGGCACAAAGGGGTGAGCACATGGGGCCTGGGTGCCCTAAGGGACCTTATGGTCTGTTCACGAACTTTATAAAGCTAAGCTATTCTGCAAGTTAGGCAAAGTTCTATAGAGCTCCATTGGGCTTTAGTATTTATAGTCTTGGGAGAATTTTTGTGTTAAATATTTGTTAATAAAAGCACTTTTGGTCACTCAAACTACTGTCTGTGTGGTGTCTCTGTGCTATGCCAACTTCCTCACATTCAGAGATTCATGACTTTCTTATTATTACACATACTATACATTTTGAAGTCGTTTTAAAGCAGGACTTCTGTAGTTAAATAAAATAATTGATGTGCCATATCAAAAAAGCCTAAGCAAGCAGATCACTCTTCAACAGTAAAAGTTTCTTGGGCAAGACTCCTAACGTAGCCGCCTACGTCTGAAACTTGATCAAATGGTACATCTCTGGAAATGAAAATCTGTCAAACATATGAAAGTAAGAAGTCCTGCTTTATGACAACTCAACAAACACATAATCCCAGCTAATAGCTATTACCAAGCATTTATAAGCATCTATAATTAATAAACAGAAAGGATGTGTTGGCTGTCAAACATTGACTATCTCTAGGAAGCGGGCAGTTGGCAGTTAAACAGATTTTATTATGTGAATTTAGTGAATATTTATGGTAATATTAGTCAAATTATATTATTTTTCACTAATAAATCATTGCAGATACGTAAACCTTTTGCAGTGTAGATTAATCTGGTTTCAATATTTGGTACTTTTGGGGACATTTGGGAACTATACAAGTAAATATATGTATAAAAACATGTACCAGAAATCCAGCTAAACCCATAAACCTCATAGCTGTTATACATAAGGAGAGAGATTTTAACCTCTCAAACTCATGGTATACTTAACAAATGCATCGAATAAAGAAAATAATGAGCTGGAGTAGATTCTGGGAGACTGTTATGTCTAGGACCAGGGTTGGATGTATATGATTTCCAGAGCTCAGAGCATGTGCTGTATTCCTTGTCTCTTACTCCATACTCGATTTTGACCACTAATTTCTGGTGAATAGTCTGTCTCCACCTAATCTGCTCCCATTTAGCAGAGTAATGGAATACATTATTTGATGGGGAATGAGCCAAAGCTACAGGGAGAGGATGGAAGAGTGCTGTCTGCTCTTTAGTGACACTTTATGTGAAGGCTACCTTCATAACACATTCATAAGCATTGAATAATGTACTATTGATGCAATATTTGAATATTTATGAATATGTTTTATGAAATATTTCATATTGTATTGACATAACATGCATTGGTGTTGAATATTGTTTACAATACTACACATATACTGTATATGTCAATATTCTCAAGGCAATTTGACTTTTTTATGACGTTGTAGTGATATAAGGGAAATGATACATCCTCCTTGGATTTGCTTCAAGAAAAAAACTCTTGAGGAGGAGAACCAAGGCTGCACCAGAGGCTGAAATTGTGAAGAAGGAAGCACAGATTTAGAAGAAAGATTCATCAGTCACTAGGAATGATAAGCCAGTAAGATAAACCAGTGACATTTTTGTTTTACATGTGCACGATGAGAACATGAGAACCTGGAACCAATTTCCAGAAGAAGGTTAGGAGATCATGAATGTGTTGACAGTCTAGGAGATAATTGCACATCATCAAAAGATTGTGATGATGTACTTTTCCTTAAAATATCTGAAGCAAGTCTTTTTTTAATCATAGTGCACCACAATGATCTTTTTCTACTCTAGAAGAGAGCACACAAACTGACAACTTCAGACAGTATGAACTGAAGATCAGCTTCATTTCATTTGTTAATACGCTACCAGTCAAAAGTTTTAGAACAGTTTTAGAAAGTAGAATGTTTCTAGTATGTGCTTAGTCGGTCAGGGCTTCATCCTACAGCAAGATAATGACCCAAAACATCAGTCCAAGCTCTGCCAGAACTACCTCAGGAAAAAACAACAAGAAGCTGGTCAGCTTGAAAACATGAAGTGGAGCACAGTCTCCAGACTTAAACCCCATCCAGCAGATTTGGGGTGAAGTGAAAAGCAAAGCAAACCTACAAGTGCCAACATTTATGTGATGTTCTGCAGCAGATTAGTGAAGAACTGTCTGAAGAATGTTTGATGTCTGTTGTAGAAAGAATGTCACGAGTGTGTTCAGCTGTTATATTTGACAAAGGTGCTACTGTGATGAGTCCAAAGTTTTGGTCTATAAATTGATTCAATGGGTTCTTATTTAACTCCTGTGTTTTCATTTTAGAGTGCAATGAGACATTAAAGTTAATAATTTTTAATTAAAAAAAAAAAAAATTAGACCGGTAGACTTTTGACAGGTAGTGTACATTCACTAGTACCACTTAAAACATTTACTGTGCAATAAAGTAGCCTAATGTTAACCATGTCCAAGTGATGTCGACTTCTCGAAGCTCTGGGATGGATCATCAGAAACATGTACTGTGGTCAGATGAATCAGTATTCCTGACCTCTTTTAGAAAAAAAATGTACTCTGTGTGCTCAGGACCAAAGACAAAAAAGACCATCCAGACTGTTCAGCAACAAACCTCAGGGTCTGTGATGTTACAGGGTTGTGTCAGTACTCTTCGCAAAGGTTATTTACACTCCGAAATGTTCACTGAGATTTTACAGCAACATGTACATCCTTCAAGATTACATCTTTTCAGGGATGTCCAGCATTTTTCAACTAAACAATGCAAAACCACATTCTGCACATATTACAAACACATGACTGTGGAAGAAGAGGATATGCATACAGAACAGGCCTGCCTGCAGTCCTGACCTATCCCCAATACAGAATGTGTTTAGAATTTTAAAAAGAAAAAAAAAGGAATTGTAATATTAGAAAGAGAAATACTTTACCATATGACCAGAAGAAAACATAAATATATTGGGCTCATACCATCTGCAATGAAATTAAATCAAAGTAAATGTGAGAAACCCTGTTTGAACTAATTGTTTGAACTAATCTGTCATGGTTCATGTCCTGTTGTCCAGTCCATGTGTTGGTTTCTTGTCTAGTCTCTGCTACTACCATGCACATACCACTCCCAGCTTGTTTGTCTGCACCTGTTTTCAGCCCTTGAGTGTCATTATCTGGTTAATTATGTATCCCTATACTGCCTCTACCTCCTGTTTTTCAGTCTTGTGCGAGTCATTATTCCTTTAGCCGTTGCCTGTGTTTTGGTATGCTTTGTGTTTATGTTTATGTTCTGTTCTTTGTTTTTTTGCTTTTAAAAATGTTCTCCTTCAGCGCAAGTGTGCCTGCCTTCCTGCCTTCAACCCTCACAGTAATTTACCATGTTTGCATATATTTTGCTTATAGCAATATACATTAATGGTCTATGTTGGTAACAAAATTATTTTTTTTAAACAGATATGTTTATTTTCCTTGTAAAAAAAATATTAATCTTACAGAAATGTTACACTGTACCCTGAATAAACAAAAATATATATTTTATATTTGGTTTCTTTACCAATAATCAAAACATGCCATGTTCTTTATTGTCAACTTTGCTGTGGCCAACAACATGGATTAACCAAAACATGGTTATATTGCAATAACTCTGACTGTGAAACAAATCTATGAAAATCATACATAAAACGTGACACTACAACTATGACCTGAAGACATACAACTACGAACAATAATACAGAAACATTGTGACAATCCATGAACAACTATTCAATGACTGACAATTGACTGTGACACACTAGGAAGCATATATAACATGTGTAATGAAACTGTGGATGAACAAGCAGGGCTGTGAGATGAGACAAGACAAGTGACAGGACATGACAGGACTAGGGCGGGGAGACATGACGTGAACAACGTAAACAAAAGCACGAGACAACAGGATGGCACATGGAAAATGTAAACAAACAAAGCACATGGACAGAGATGGGGACGAGGCTGTGGTGGGAGGATCACACACACAGACACACACACACACACACACACACACACACACACACACACACACACACATATATATATATTCATTTTGCAAAATATGTTTTTACTATTGAAAGCAATCAACTGAATATACATTTATTAACTCATAAAGCAAAATGTTTATTTTCTAATGAGTCAAAAATATATAAATAAAAAAATATATATTGATCAGAAAGTAATCCCTGTGAATTTAATTTAAGAGAACCCAGATTTCCTGTCCAGTAACAGAACTGTGTACTGAATGAGGTTTCTTAGGATGTAACATAGCCTTAGAACAAAAGAACTTAAAAATGGTTGAAAACAGGTCTACTTTCATCCTAATAAAAAGAGACCAGGATGAACATTTACATTTCAGTAGGACAACTGCACCAAAACAGGATCAAAGCTGTATTCCAGAGTGTTGAATATTAAAATGGTAATGTCACCAAGATGTCCGGTCATTATGCTGGCCTCAGCTCCACTGAGAATCTATCACACAGCTTTAAAACTGCACTACATAAGCAATGCCCAGACTGCTTCAGTAAGCAACACAAAGGTGGCAGACACTTACTCCAGCAAAATACACTGCACTAAACATTAAAATTTAAAAGACAATGCAGCGGCAGAAATGCCCTTTATCACATATTACTGTGAAGTTATTGCTCACCTATTCAACCACTCTTTCTCACTTCCCAGAGGAGATGTTTATCAGTCAAATGTGGAGATTCTCCTAAAAATCCTGAGCAGAAATGAAACAAAATGAGGCCCTAATGTTGCTCTTTAATGGCTCAGGAGACTTCAAAGTCCAGAGAAACATTATAACAATTACTCACAGCATCAAAATGAGAAGATGCTTAATTTCTTAAATCTCTTAATGAGTTCATGGAACACAAGGTTGATAGTACTGGGACACCAGCTTGTTTTTAAGTGCTTTTGTTGGATTCTCAACTGTCCAGGGAAGACTCTCTACTAGATTTTGGAGCACTGCTGTGAGGATTTGATTGCATTCAGCCACAAGAACGTCAATGAGGTCAGGATGTTGAATGATCACCACCTCATCCCAAATGTACTGGATGGAGCAAAGAATACAGGTCCACTGCTCCACAGCTCAATGCTGGGGGGGTTTATGGCATTAGACAGAGTGCCAACAGGTTCATGTTTAGTCATATTCTATTGGCAGTACTTCTCTACAGGGACTAGTCAAGCTGTGTGTACATCTGTTTCAGCTGAATGCATTCATATTAAGGGGTGTCCACAAACTTTTGAACATTTTCAGCAATCATAGTGCTATGAACATAGTTCTTATTTAAAATGTTGGCAAGTCTTCATATAAACTTAATAAAAATGTAATTGTCAGTATGCAAAATAAAGCATCAGTTCAAGAAGGCCAAGTGAGTATTGTTTAAAAACATATTTAAGCAAATGTGATGCATTATAATAAATAAATATTCATAATCACCCATAACATTTATACCCATAGCATAAGGATTCAAGATGCAAAGTGATGTAATGCATTATAAAATGTGTTGGTTGCTCTACAAAATGACTGGTGAGACCATAAAGCTTTATAACATGTACTTAATGTCTGTAACAAGAGCTTCTGAGTGTTCATTAGCTGCCATAAAGTGATTTTTAGTCTGAATTTAGTGAAAAATGCATAAATCACTGTGAATCTATGAATCCTTATGTGAATGTGTGTGATTATGAACATTTATGCGCAGTTACAGAGTTTATAAAGCATTATGAATGCACTTATAATCCATAATGAATACCTGATTCATACAGAGTGTTCCACAACTATCCATCTCAAGATTTTTTAGGGAAGTGAAGGTGGTACTTCCATAGTAGAAGTAGTGGCTCTTGAGTGTAGTTGTGTACAGACGGCACTATGCCAGCACCTCAGTCATGCAGCGGTGATGCAGAGGTGAGTCTGAAGACTGCGCTGAGTTTTGGTGGGGTCATCAGGTGTTCAGAGCATGGACATAGCCAAGCGGAACAGGTGGCGGGTCTGCGGAGGTGGAATCCAATTTGGCGCGGAGACCTGAAGCAGAGATTAAAGGGTGAAAGCAAGAGGACACTGTCAGCATGACGGCAAGGACTGTTCGACATGGGTCACTGAGAAACTTCAGATAAGAAAGGAGGATTTCAGAGCGTCTAAAAAAAGAAAAAGATGAAAAAAAAGGTGGATTATTAATGGTGAGGCAATCATGCAGTTTGTGTTGGAAATTAAATGGAATCTTATCCAAGCTAGGCTAGAAAGGAACTAATCAGCTGGGCTAGGTGGAACCTATCTTTCATTATCCTGCGTCGCAAATATAATCTATTTAGTGGCTCGTGACATTACATTTAACCATGGCTTTATAAAGTTCACACCTAACAAATCAGCCAACAACTCGTCAAACATTGTTTAAAGTTATTTAATGCATTAGCATAGTGGAATATATTTGAATACAAAGTGATTTGCTAAAAGAGTACGTAAGAGCAGGTGCCGTTAATTAATACAATCACAAATTAATACAATCACAGTGTGTGAAATGCTAATAAATAAAAAAACTGTGTTTCTTACATTTACTTTGACTTTTATTTGGATGAACCCAAATTATGTCATGTTTAGTCTGCTCAGCATCATTTCCTTTGTTAATATACATCCATTACTGTGTTTCAGGCCTGCGACACATTCCACAAAAATTTTTCCAGGGCAGTTTAGGGATAATAATGAGGTAACAAATAGTAAACAATGATGTGATTTCAAACAGGTGATGTTAACAAGTGATTGTTATCATGAATTTGTACAAAAATAGCATCCACAAGTCTTTGAGGAGCAAAAATTAGCAGATGATCTCCAGTTTGTCAACAAATGTGTGAGAAAATTAAAATGTTTAAACACAATGTTCCTCAAAGAAAGATTGGAATGAATTGGTATATTTCTCCTCTACAGCATAGTATCATTAAACGATTCAAGGAATCTGGAGGAATTTCAGTGCATGAAGGGTACAAGTCTAAACTGAACAACAATGATCTCTGAACCCTCAGATGGCATTACAATTCACAAATGATACTTAAAACTGCATTAAGATGCCTGAAATGAATTAAATATTTTGGGTTGCATGAAATAATAATCAAAGAAAATGTAAGATTTATTTTTTTTGCATTATCCATACTGTCCAATTTTTTTGTATATACTGTAAAGTAGTATTATAGAAAGTAGAAGAAGTGTGTGTATTCATCACTTCTCTTGTACCTACAGTACCTTTGTAAGGAATGATTTGGTGCTGAGGAAACTGGAAACAGCAGATAAAGTCAATTTGCAGGTTTCAGGGTGATGATGACAGACATTACTCATGCAATGTTGCTTGAATTAGAATGGTTTCTATATAGGAATGCCATAGAAGAACCAATTTTAGTGCCCATAAGGAACCGTGTTGAGTATGAAGAATCTTCACAAAGATTCAATACCAATTCAAAGCTTCAGCCTTTATGTTGCTGGTGTTTCTTTGAATGTTTTTTCACTCTCATACATGCAAATCCTGGTTCTAAAAAAACACCCATTGAATTATTTAAGGAACCAAAAGTGTTTCTTCTATGAAGTGAACATAAACAAAGTTGTTAGTCCCAGAAGCCCAGAAGTAAAACATTTCACAGTAGGTTTCTGCTTTTAATATTTTCCTGTTTAAACCTGAGCACATAGGTTTTGATGTTTTGTATCTGGTTTGCCTGTTTATTCTGTTTTTACTCATAAAATTGTAAAAAGCACAATAAAAGCATACAATTAATAAACAATACAAAATACAGAATTGGTTTGTTTAATAAAATCTACATTTTGAACTCCTCAAAGTAACAGATATATACATCATCTTAACCACATCAGGGTCATAAGTCCCTAAGTCCCCTTTAACCCTTCACTGGGCACTGGGCAGGGCATTAGACTACTGTATTTTAGCCATAGCAAGGACCATCACTTAGCACAGGCACTCTCACACCAGGGCAATTTAGAGTAACTAATTCATCTGAGTTCAAGGTTTTTGGACTGTAGGAGAGAAAAAAGACTTCATGCACACATGTGGACAACGCAGAAACTCCACCTAGCATTGAGGTGAGAATGCTAACCACCAAGCCACCGTGCCGCCCTGTAGCAAATATAACAGCTAGGGTGACCAGACGTCCTCTTTTACCTGGACATGTCCTCTTTTTGAGACTTAAAAAACTGTCCGGCCGGAATTTCAGAAATGTCCGGGATTTTGTTTAATTAGAGCTTACATCAAATTTTGAGAAGCTTTTCGTTCACAAAGTAGTCTCGCCCCCTCCCTCCTTACTCTGTTCAGTTTGCTTGAGTGAGAAGGGGGCGTGGTGAATTAGCCTAAAACTTTCTGATTGGGCGGTCTGACTGTAGAGCTACTGTTATTGGTCGATAGCGTTCTCTGTACACATTTCATTGGTCAGTCTGCACCTCAGTAGCTTTGTTTACGACAGGCAAAGCACATGTACCCACCCACACCTCGAGAAGCTCTGCCGAATCGTAAAAGTAAGTTCTTGGATTAATTAAAAAAGAAATTCCAATGTTTTCGTCTTTGTCTCAATTCATATGAAGCTGAATGCCTGACGTGAAAAGCTGGGACTTATGTGTTTGTAGTGAATAAAGGTGTAAATGACCTACAAGCACAGATCAGTTCAGCTAAGCACACACCAGCAGTGAGGGGCGAACACCAGCAGTGAGGGGCGAGAGCTCATCCTCTAAAATCAGAGTTTTTAGTAAATCAGAGTGCAGCAGAGGTGTCTGTGCGTTTCACACAGTTAAACACCACAAAAGCTACAGGTCAGTGGACTGCATATCTGACTTGTTAAGAAAGGTTTTCACAGATTCCTAAACAGCTAAAAACATTCTGAAGTCCTCAGACAGACAGAATTGTTATACAGCACAGTCATGTCATGGAAATGTATCATTTTGTTTTTGCATATTTGAAATGTAAAATAGTTTAAATAGCTTTTAAGGGCAGTATTTTTTTCTGCATGTTAGTCGTTAGGGCCCATAAAGCTCTTTTTCATATACATATCAGCCATATGCCTAGTGCACAACTTTTTTTTAAAATGTCCTTGTATCTAAACATGCAATACATTATACCCTGTACCCATAACCCCTCACCACAACCCCCCCCCCTCCTCCCCACTGGGGTTAGATGTCCTCTTTTTCACCATCTCAGATCTGGTCCCCCTACATATAGAAACACTGGCAATACTCTTTGGAAAGTTTTTCGCAACACTCTTACCTTCTGTCCAGGAAACTGTCCTCACTGACCCTGTTGGGGCATCTCTGTAGCTTCTTTAAAGGAAATACTTTCACTTTTAAGAGTTATAACAGTATGCCTGGCTTTCTATATTATTTACATTCTTCTCAATGGATTATAAAGTTTGAGAGAAGGATCAAGTTCCATGTCTATCTCTCCCTTCAGCTTCCCATGATGATATCTTTGCGCCTCCACCACCACCGCAACCAAAAAAAACGTCTAGGGGGTCCAGCTTTCTCGCGCACAACAAAGCCACCCAGAACTCCAGCCCAAGCTTCTCAGAGTTCCTGCCCCAGCAGTTCAGCATGTGGTCCAGCTCACAAACCATTAAGATAGTAATATTCTACCTCCTGCTGTGCAGTATTGTTCAAATCATGCCTGCATCCAGCACAGTGTGTACCAGCACTGCTTTGAGGATTTGGAAGTAATCAGCTAAAGTTTGGACACCTGTAGAAACTGTTTGTGTCAACTTTCAAAGCTTCATTTACTTTTAATGCTACAGAACAGCTGGACGCTCTTAAACAATGACATGTTCCCTGAAAACAGACCATTATTATAACTGAAATGTTCATTTTTTTCAGCATCTCTATTTCACAGGAAAAGTGGGAGTGTTCTAAAACTTTTAATTGCTATATTTAAATGTAATTGATTTTAAATACAATGTTACATTTAAAAAAGTTCATTGTTGTTCATAATTTAATTCAGAAAAAGTAAAGTGTCACATATTTTATATTCATTAGTATCAGTGTTTTGGTCCATGTTTCATGCCATGTGCTTGTGTTTACCTTTTGTCTCTCGCCTGTGCACTGCTCTAGCCATGCCCCCTTGTTATCGTCTACACCTATGTTTTGTTCCACAGCCTCGGTTCTTTGTCTTCACCCTGATTGTCTCTTGTATATGTATTCCCACCTTTCCCTTTGTTCTGGGTCTGGTCTCATCAACCAACCATCACTACTGCTCTCACTGTACTGTCACTCTGTCTTCAAAGCATCATTAGTCTCGGTTTCCTTTCTATTCAGTACTTCAGTACTTTACTTGCACTTACATCCTGCCTCACACAATTACATGTGAAGTGACATATTTCAAGACTTTTTATTCTATATAGATTAATTATTCAAAACTTTTATTTACAATTTAAATAAATTACTATTCAAACAACATTAAAAACAAAATAAAACTCATTAAATATGCCATTTTACATCTAGTTAATCTAAAATATGTCAGTTTACCTTTTTGAATTAAATTATGAATAGAAAAAAACGTGATATTCCAATTTTTGGAAATGCACTAGTATTAGTATTGTGAGCAATGATCAAACCCCTGAACTTTAAATATAACCAAAAAGTGATTTTATTTAATTTTATTTGCTACTAAGACATTACATATGCATAACAGACAGTTTAGACATTTTTCTATTTTTTGTGTGTGTTTACATGAACTCATTAAGCTTTTAAGCAAATTCTCTTTTTGTCAAGTTATAAATAATACAGTGTGTCATCTGCTTCTTTACCCAATCCTGAATAACTGTAATACGAATGAAGATCTGGTGATAAAATGTGAATAAAATTAACCTCAGATTGATGTTACATGTTCTGAAAACGTCAGGCATGGAGACGGCTGTACAGGCGCCGGCCTCCACTCCTACAGCCGTGGATATTAGTTATCAAAAATGAATACCTGCACTGTGATCATACATGTCAGTCTTATTCATACATACTGAGGTTTTTTTAACCACCATTTCAGCACCAGATCTTCATTAGCATTAGTTATTCGTAATCGTTTGAGTAACAAGAATAGTTTGAGAATCAAATCAGACACCCTGTATAAGCCTACCAAATCAATGCTGAATCGTTTTCACCATTCCTTCATGCTTGGGCTTTTCATGTTCTCTCAGAAACGGAGAACAGGACTCTAAACAGCTCTTCGCAGGGTATTTCCTCATCTCTAGGTAAGGGTGATCTTTCACTTCTAGCATTGATAGATTGCAGGCAGTACCATAGAGTACAAATATATCACATGAATGTTTGGCATGCTATTATTCCACTTTATCATAATATGTACTTTTGGCCTACCATAATTCATACTCAGGGCCTGTTCTCAGCATTGCTTGGAATAGAAGAGCTGACAACTTCTCTGTCCATGATAAATGTTTGAATACAGTCTAAGATGTTTCTCCCAGTTTGGTGAAAAATGTTATGTAATGCTCAGGAGAGTGGTGACAGCGTTTTGATTATTCTTTCTCGAGTGCCTGCTTTAGGTGTGAATTGTGAAGTGATTTCATTGCACCAGCTGTAACAAACTTCCAAATTAACATCTACTGTATTATGAGAGATGGACTTTCCCTATGGACTTCCACAGATAAACACTGGATTATGCCAGTCAGTGAATGCCATAAGCTGTGAGGAAGGACAGGTGTCATACAACACCGTAGAGAGGGGACAGACCTTATATATGGCTTCTACAGCCAAGTTTTAGATATTCTTATCCTTATGCCATGTGTTCCGGTTTGTTCCTGACCTTGTAGTGATAGTTAAACTGTGACAGGTTACTTCACAGAAGAACTCTGATTACCAGGATGGATGGGATTAAATGTACACAAGGGTCCTGTGGTTATTTCTTCTTTTACAGGAGCTCCGCTTTGATTTTATGTCCTCCTAATTCAGCCATGTCAGTGGTTTTCTCCCTCCTCCCCTGAGAAAATTACAAGCTGGATTTTCACCAAACTCAGTATTCCTCCCATCTCAATAATTTTCCAGAACTTATACTGAAGCAAACATTTAAATCCACTTGACATCCTCATCTGGGAGTGTTCTCCAAGTACAACACATCCTAGAGTCTGTTTATTGCTGTACAACTTCATCCTATTGCTGGGGAGATATGTAAAATGTAAAAGTCATTAATGACCTAATCCAGACTCAACAGAGCTATTGACAACTCTCCCAAATACAAAATATACATAAGACTACAATTTACAATGTCTTTATAAAAGTCTTAATCACTCTGAAGAGGTCATTTCAAGTCAGTATTGGTGGCTCATGATTTTTGAGCCCTCAGCTGGCACTACATTAAAAACAGGCATGATTCTGTAGTGGAAATCACTTAATGGGCTCAGGAACACATCCAGAAATCATTTTCTCTGAAAACAGCTTGCCATGAAATCACAAATGATAACGCTGTATCAATTTTTCTGAGATGCCATGAATAAAAAATTTGTCTTTTTACACAACCTCCCAACTTTTTGATCTTGGTGTTTTATATATATATATATATATATATATATATATATATATATATATATATATATATATATATATATATATATATATATATAGGTGATTGGGGAGACGTGATGACCTGACTGACTTTGACATGATCTTTAACCCTAAAGACAGATGACAAATCAGAATATCACTACATCTCTGAAATGGCAGTGGTGGGGTCAGCAGTGGTGAGTAGATACCAGCGCTGGCCTACAAAATTCCACAGATCTTAATCTGAGGGATGTGCTGTAACAAGTCCAATCCATGACGGCCTCACCTTAAGTAACAGAACTTAAAGGATCTGCTGCTAATATCTTGATGGCAAATACAGACACACT